>CATKHJ010606618.1:0-12334 GCA_949750685.1 Vernicia montana
AACAATATTTAATTAAAATATTATAATAAACTTTAATTTCAAAAAATCATTTTCATTAAATATTTTAATTACCTTAAATACATATATATCTTTTTAAATTTCAATAAAAATATAAATAATTATATCTTCTTATTAAGATGCAATGTAATATATAAAAAGTCAGGTTATTACAGCTGGTGTTGTTACCAGAGAGTACACAGTAGATGGTATACAATGCCTTCCTCGTTCCACTTGTCGATCTTTTGCTCTAATTCATATAGTTCTCGTGTCCTTACTTCTACACTTTTCAATAGTTTTCACTTCTTATCCTTTTTCTGGCCTGCCGTTTAAACCTAGGCGACTTTAATAGATAATCGTATAAGAACATAATGTATAGGGTAACATTAAATTTTTCACTCTCATCAGGATGAGGTAATTTGCCTTAGGTTGTCCTTATCCTAAATAATACACATGTTTTTCGTATGTACAAATAGTTTATACACTTCTATCGTTATTCACATCACATAATTCTTTTCACAAGCAATATACACACTGGTGTTTTTATAAATTTTCAATAAATAGTCATTACAGGAAATTTCTCTTTAACAATACACATTCAATTCTTTATTATAGGAGAGATCACTAAGGGATCGACCTCCTTTTCACTTTTGTCACTTCACTTTCATAATACATTTTAGTACACATATATCATTTAGAGCATATTCAATGTTTCATTCATATAGTTGTTCACACTAGTATATGTTTACACATATTAGTTCTTTTATATATATGTATCATACTTGATGATGAGAATTCAATCATATATGGATAACGTGGAACTATCTTAATGATAGATTGTAATTGACGATTAAGAATCTTATGCTCCATGGTTCAACTTATATACTATGACTCTTTAAAATTTATATGTCTATTCTAAACTTAAACTTTTGCTCTGATGCCATTTTTGTCACACATCAACTTCTGAAGTGTGACGGTCCTAGGGTATAGGTGACCATAAGGGTACCAACAACTTGTAGAACCCTTCATTCTAATCATATAATATACTTAACATCCATTACACATACTCCCAAGATTCACAACCTGATTTAACAATATCATATACCTCACATATACCAAATGTATACTCAATAGATACCATTGTAATTCAAATATACTTAACATATACCACATGTATACTATTTATCTATTGATATTTCATCATCAATAGAGCATATTACTATACATGATTTCATTTACTATAATCTGATGACATATCATATTACAATTTATAACCATTATAAAGTATTCAATTTATCCAATTACTGAAATACTATAACCATAATAATAATCCATGGAGTTCTAAATAAAATGACCCAAAGAATCAATACATGATCATCATACATTCAACAGAGTAATCCCAAGTGGAGGTTGAAACTTGAGATCTACTTGCTGAGTCTGCTACTGGACCTGAAAATAACACACTATAAGGGTGTGAGAGTAGCTCAGTGAGTACATAAGAATAAAGAAGGAATAGTATATAAATAAGTATTTAACGGTAATACTAATAAGATTTCATTGTATCAATACAAAGGAGGAGACCAAAGGTAATTAGAAATGGTTTAAGAACAATGGTACCTTTTTAGCAGAAATCATGATTTTTGGAAGCGGTGTGCGTCCTACATATAAATATTAGAGTAGAGGCCTAAGCCTTGCTCACGCTCACAGTATCAGTTGCGCGAGACTAATCAGGTCTCATAGCTAGGACTGCCCTTCCTAGCTAGGGTTGGGTACGCTTGTCCTACCCGTATGTTTTACCATGTGCACATAACTGATGTGTTACCCCACATTATATTGGTAAGAAAAGTTTGGTATGGGCTTGGGAAGGTGTTAGGTACCCAAGCCCGCCCAGTTGTTAGGTTGGTTTCCACTGTTTGGTCAACGTTAATATAAGATTTATCCAGG
Source organism: Vernicia montana (assembly GCA_949750685.1). Classification (NCBI taxonomy): domain Eukaryota; kingdom Viridiplantae; phylum Streptophyta; class Magnoliopsida; order Malpighiales; family Euphorbiaceae; genus Vernicia; species Vernicia montana. Next base: position 1,942 of record CATKHJ010606618.1, read on the forward strand.
CTCTTTGGGATTTTATAATGCAAACAGTTATATCACTTTGTACAATTCATGCCAACATATATCTTAGTGAAAATTTTAGACAAATCATTAATCATGTTATCAAAACTTGATCTGATTATGAAATATTCAAATTTACCAAGTTATTAACTAGCATGCCATTTAGTCTAGGTGATTGGTTTCTAATCATTCATATTAATCCTTAAGTCAATTAATCCTAAACATGCATATCTCTAATCAATTATGTTCCAAGTTCATGTATCATCATATTCAAAACAAATATCAAATCAATAAACCTAGACATGCAATTCTAATCAAACAATCAACCTAAACATGCCAAATCTCTAATCAAATTATCAAATGATCATTTACTTAATTAATAACCTAAACATGCAATTTTAGGCTTTATTGATTCGTTTTAAATTAATTACATGTTAGAAACAAAAAATTAAATTTACCAATTGCATGCATGTGATTAAAACAATTCCCAAGTCTAATCAAATTAACTAAATTAAAAGGGAGGGGGAATTAATTAAATTACAAACTCAAAAAAAAAAAAAAAAAAAAAAAACCTAAGCTACTAAAAAATTCAGAAAGCTAAACACTACTTAGAAACCCAGAAAGCCTTAAATTATAGAATTAAATCTAAATAGAAATTAAAATAAATAAAAAAGAGAAAAATCCCCTAAGGGCGCATGGCCTAGCCTACACCCATGAAAAGGGGCGCATGGCCTATCCCCTCACTTATAGGCTTATATCCAGTTTGATCTTGACTCCATTGCCATTCCGGTTGTTTCTGATATCTCCTAAGGGTTTCTCGATCATAGAAATGCACGTTAACTCTAAAAACTTGTTAAAACAAGTTAGAACAATCAAACATAAGGCAAAAACATAGAAGGACGAAGAACAAAATGATGAATAATATGAAGAAGGGCCTGCGCCCCTAGTGACAGGCGTGTAGGGGTATCACACACTTGTCACTTCTAGGCAGAGGGATTCCAATCCCTTTTCTGGCCTGCTCCCATCGTTCCGTGATGCAAATTCACGTATTGACGTTAATATGTGATGAAATGACATACATATAAACTAAATTTTAAGTTAAAACACAAAAAGAAGAATCAAATGAAAAGAATCACAAGGAACATTTTAAAGGCATTATCATAGATCATCAAGAATTGATCTTGATCAGTCATGTCATGGCCATTTCTAGGAATATTAATGATCAAACTAATAACACTAATACCCTAGAATAAATAAATAGACAGAACATTTACTTATGATTATTAATTGCAGAAAACGAAAAGAAACATAACAAACATATATGATATGAAAAGAAATTGAAAATTCCCTCCATGTTACCTTTCCTCTTGGCTCTATCAGTCCAATTAAGGTCTGATTACAATGGGGATCATCGGTTCAGAGAGTTACAGCCCTCAAGTTGTATAATTCACATAATGTTCATACCTTTTTGTGATTCTTACTTAATTTGATTCACACTAAGGTTGGTGTTTGGGTCTAAGTTTTAGAGGGTTCCCTTCTCAAGTTCCTCTAGAAGGGTTCTAGTAGAAGAGAAAGCTCAGCTAAATTCCACTAGTTTTTTTTCCAGCCATTCAAAATTTCTAGCCTCCCCCCTTTTCAAAAAAGAAAAATCATTTTCTTTTATATTTTTATTTGAATTCTTTCAAAATATTTGTTAAAATCTTTGAAATCCTTTTTTGAAAACTTGTTGGGAAGATTGGGATTAGATTTTTATCCCAAATCCTCTCAGATTGGGGATAGAAATATGTTCTAAATTCAAATTCAAAGATTTTTAAATTTTGGAGCTAACAGGGGGGAAAAGGGCGCATGTAAGGGCGCGCGCCCTTAGCCCTGTTCCGCAAGGGGCACATGGCAGGGGCCTGCGTATGCCTGTCTTAACTCTAAGGACTAAAATATAATTTTTTCTATTCCCAGGGACCAAAATGTAATTTTTCAAAATACTAAATTTTTATTTTTGCACATTCCAAAGAGGATTTTCTACTTAGCCTCTCTTTTTCATTTTATTTTTGTCTCTTACTTTTGCCTATAATTGCCTTTTCCCCTATAAGGTTTTCAATTCTAGCGAGACTTTCTCTCTTTCTCACTTTTACCCTGCTTAGACATAAAATTTCTTGATGTGATCCAAATTGATAGGCTATTTAAATTCATTGCCCTCCAAGTTAGACATAATGATAGCTCATTTGGAGAACATCTTCTTCACCAAATATGGGCCTTCCCAATTAGGCCTGAATTTCTCTCTTGGATCCATAGGAGAAATTCTAGCATGCTTTAATACAAAATCAACTTTTTTGGATGGGTTAGGATGAACCTTCTTGTTAAAGTGTCTAGCCAATCTTTTCTTGTAAAGCTAATCCTGAAACAGAGTATGCATCCTTTTCCCATCCAACAAGGCCAATTCCAAGTAGCGATTCTCAATCCACTGACTCTTAGGAATTCCTTATTCCAATTTAACCTTTAATGATTGAACTTCCACTTTTATTGGCAATACTGCTTCCATTCCATAGACTAAGGAATACGAAGTTGCCCCGATTGCTAACTTAACTGTGGTTTTGTAACCCTAAAAAGCAAATGATAATTTGTTAGACCATGGCTTAATGGACTGAATCATCTTCCTCAAGATCGTCTTGATACTCTTATTAGCAACTTCTACTGCCCCGTTAGCTTAAGGACAATAAGGCGATGATCTATGATGCTTGATCCATGCTGTCTATAATATAGTCTTAAATTCCCCTTGGGACTGTACCCCATTATCTTATACTATAAGATGTGGAGTCCCATACTTGCGTATTAGATTCTTCTTAATGAACATGGCCATCTGCTTGGCTGTCACTGTTTTGTATGACTCAGTGGGGGTGTAAATGAGCCGAGTTGAGTCGAGTCGAGTTTTAGAGTATTTGAACTCGAGCTCGATCCTAAAAACTCAAGCTTAATCGAGTCAAGTTCAAGCTTAAATGAGTAAGGGGTTAATCGAGTTGAATCAAGTCAATACAGTATTGATAAGTGCATATTTGATTAGATTTTGTCCTTTGTTTTTACTGTATTTTATCATTGAATTGGGTTTAATTTGTTTGTTAAGTATGTTATCAGAATAGTTTGAGGGATTAAGCTAATTTGGAGGCCATGAATCAATTTGCTTGGAAATTGCAAAGCTAAGGAGTGAATTTGGCAAATTTTGGGCAAAGAATCATAGATATAGTAGTCAACACGCCTAGGAACATGGACATGTACCAAGGCGTGTTGAATATCCTGCCCCTGTACCTAGGTGTATTGTAGCCTATGTTGAAGAGCTGAGTCCAGTAGGAAGACAGATGCCAACACGCCCTAGAATACGGACCTTCTTTCTTGTTCATTGTTCTTTAGATTTACCATGAATTAAACTCTACTTATCTAGATGGGACGAACCCTAGTTTTGATTGTATGGATTAAATGATTAGGTTTTTAATCAAATCATCCTTGGGTTGAGTTATATTCATGATTTATAATGATAAAATCTGGTTGACAATTGCTACCTTGTTGATTTGATACTTGATTTCTTATTAAGAAGTAGAGATATCCTTTATTTGATCTGATCACTCATGAATATTGGGGATTGCTTGGGTCACTAGAGATAGGTTTACAAAATCCTTTGGCTCTAATTTCCTTGATCTTAATGCTTTGCCTAGCCAATTGAATAAGAAGAGATTGTATTTAATTTGCTTAAGGAATAGGGGATTAACTCACTTGAGAAAGGTTTAATTCTAATTTTAGGATTGTCAACTCGATTCATTGTTTGATTTGATTGATCTCGTAATTCATGAAATAAATGAGGATCTAGGGGAAGTTTCTATCTAGATATCTAATTCATTAATTACTTCTCATTGATTTCGCCAATTTTCTGTAATTAATTAATATAGTTTAATTTTCAATTTATTTTGATTTTAGTTTTCCTTGGAATTCAATTTACTAGACAATAGTTAACGTTTGAGCTAATAATTATATAGTTTCCCTGTGGGATCGACCTCTTTTGTGCTATATTGCCCGAATGATAGGTGCGCTTGCCTGTAGCTAGGGTACAATAGACTTAGAGTTTATTTAACGTGGTGAAAGTACAAAATCTAACACCAAGTTTTTGGCGCCGTTGCCGGGGAAACCTTTATATAATATTAGCAAAATAATAGAGACTATTGCTTTAGTTCTTTGATTTTTTTTCTTGGTCTTTTATATTTCAGGTGACTTAATTCTTGTATGACCATAGCTAGTTCATTCGACATGGTACAAATAGATCATGAAATAGAGAGAACTCTGCACAAGAGACTAAAGGAAAAGGAACAAGTTGTGGTTGAGGAAATTGAGGAGCACGAAGGACTTGAAACAATGGGAGACCTAAGAACAATGTCAGATTATGCTAGGCCTGCTCTCACTGGGGCTGATTCCAGCATCAAGAGAACGATAGTTGCTGCCAATAATTTTGAGATCAAACCAAATGTTATTCAGATGGTTCAACAGTCCTGTCAATTTGATGGATTTCCTTATGAAGATCCTAATGCACATTTAGCAAATTTCTTGGAAATTTGTGATACGTTCAAGATCAATGGAGTTTTAAATGATGCAATTAGGTTGAGATTGTTCCCATTTTCTTTGAAGGATCGACCTAAGCAGTCGTTGAAATCATTTACTGTTGGCACTTTTATCACTTGGGAGGGTTTAGATGAAAAGTTTTTAGAAAAATACTTCCCTCTTTCCAAGATAGCGAAGTTAAGAAATGATATTTCTTCATTTATGCAGAATGACGTTGAGACGTTGTATGATACTTGGGAGAGATTCAAGGATTTCCTGAGAAAGTGTCCACACCATGGCTTACCACTTTGGTTGCAAGTTCAAACTTTTTACAATAGTTTGAATTATGCGAGCAAACAAGCAATTAATGCGACTGCTGGGGGTTCAATTAATAACAAGACACCGGAGCAAGCTAGGATTTAATAGAGGACATGGCAATTACTAAATATCAATGGAAACCCACTTGAGACCAAGGAAGAACCATGACTGCTAGTGTTCATTAAGTGAATACTGTGGTAGCTTTGGCAGCACAAATTGAGGCTATGAATAAAAAGATTGACACCTTAGCCTTATCAGCTAAGCTTGCTCAAGTTATATTTTGTGAATGGTGTGAGGGAGGACATCAAAGTCAAGACTGCCAGAATGGGAACAATTTTGACAAGCTTGAGCAAGTGGACTATATAGGTAATACACCAAGACAACAAAATAATCCATATAGTAACACCTACAATCCTGGGTGGAGGAATCATCCAAATTTCTCTTGGAATAACCAGTCCAATGTGAGACCTCCACCTAGATTCCAACCCCAACCTCAGCAATAGAAGAAAAGCAATTTGGAAGAGATGTTGGGGAAATTTATTGTAGCTTCGGAGACTAGATTTCAAACCACAGAGACAGCTCTAGGGAACCAACAGATGTCCATTCATAATCTGGAAAATCAGGTTGGACAAATTACAAAAGTACTATCTGAGAGATCTCAAGGTAGCTTGCCTAGCAATACTGAAGCTAACCCTAAAAAGCAACTTAAGGCCATTACATTAAGAAGTGGGAAGGAGTTGAAGGCTCCTGAGGAGCACAATGGCAAACTGATAGTTGAGGATGATGGTGCCAAGGATGAGGAGATCAATGAGAAAGAGAAAGTGGAACATGCACCTTTTGTTAAGGAGTTCCAACCATGCATTCCATTCCCTGCGAGGTTGAAGAAGGCAAAATGGATGAACAATTCGGTAAGTTTCTCAATCTCTTTAAACAATTGCATATTAATATTCCTTTTGTGGAAGATCTTTCGCAGATGCTGAAGTATGCTAAATTCCTTAAGGAGCTGTTCTACAACAAAAGGAAACTTGAAGAGGTGTCGATGGTTCAACTATCCTAAGAGTGTTCAACACTCATTCAAAAGAAGCTACCTGAAAAACTCAAAGATCCAGGGAGTTTTACTATTCCTTGTCTTGTAGTTAATTTAGAGATTAATAAGGCACTAGCTGATTTGGGGCTAACATTAATGTTATACCCTACAAAATGTTCAAAAAATTAAGTCTAGGTGAACCTAAATCAACACGCATGAGTATTCAATTAGCTAATCGATCTATCACTTACCTTAGGGGTAAAGTTGAGGATGTGTTGGTAAAGGTTGGTGAATTTATATTTCTTATAGATTTTGTAATATTGGATATTGATGAGGATGTTGATGTGTCATTTATTCTAGGTAGACCATTTCTAGCTACTGCTAGAGCCGTTATTGATGTGCATGATGGTAAATTGATACTTAAGGTAGGGAATGAGCAGATGGTTTTACAAATATCTAATGCTATGAAATACCCACTTGCACTTGAAGATGTGGATGCTTGAGATGATGTAATTAATCTTGAGAATTTACATTTCATTTCTAACATCTTTCACTAGGATCCTTTGGAGTTATGTCTTGTGCAAGGATAAGAAGATATTGAGACACCTAAGACCATTGAGCATGTGGCCTATCTTGAGGCTACCGAGCCATCATAGAAGAGTAAGGCTTTTGAGCATATTGAGATGCCTAGGGGTGAAAGAATGAAACCATCCATTATTAACCCGCTAAGTTTGGAGCTCAAGCGACTCCCTACTCATTTGGAGTACGCCTTCTCAGCAGAAAATTCTAAGTTGCCTGTGATCGTGAATGCTAACTTGTCGAAGGGACAAAAGGCAAGGTTATTGGAGGTATTGGGAAAACATAAAAAGGCTATAGCATGGAAAATTGCAGACATCAATGGTATTAGTCCTTCTTTTTGCACCTATTATATCTTGAAGGGAGAAGAATTCAAACCTGGTGCAACCCCAAAGACATCTAAATCCTAAGATGAAGGATGTGGTAAAAGCTGAAGTGACCAAGCTTCTTAATGCGGAAATTATCTACCCTATTTCAGACGGTTCTTAGGTGAGTCTGTGAACCCTCATTTTAGCACCTCGAAAATTATTTCTGAACTCACCAGAGATGACTAGAATATTTTTCTATCCAGACTGACTTTTTTCCAATTCTGATCGGGCTATCTGTACCAGATAGTATTTTCCCAAAATTGATCGGATCTCTCCCAAAACTGACTGCCAATCTGTCCGATAATTAATTTCAGATCCACCGTCAGCGAGCAGTACCCGTGCGTCTGTGAGGCGCATCATTGGACTGCTGGGAGCCCTGCGGATGCTAGCGTCATCTAGCGCGTCTGACGCGTGTCAATGACAGACGTGTTAGTACGGGGCTGACGTGTCAGTCCCGTACTGACATGTCTACCGGGGCGACCGGCACGTCCGCCAGACGTCCCGACGAATGCCGCTAGGTTGTCTCGTGGACGATCGTGGTGCTCACGTGCGTCTGCCAGAGCGTCTATCATCCGTCCTCCTTTTCATGATTTTCTGATTTTACCCCTCATTTTTTCCACTTTTCAAGCCCTTTTTGGTTTTTTTCAGCTCCCATTTGCTCCTATAAAAAAACCTCCTCCATTCCCTTTCAATACACACCTTGAGCATTTGTTGATTTGCTATCCACTTGCTCTTTCTCTCTCTCTTTCTCTCTCTCTAATTAGTTTTCTTACTTATTTTGAGTAATCCCAATTAGTTAATTAATTAAAAATTAATTTTAATTAATTAATTATTTTTTTTTCAATTAGTCTCCACCCATTTTAAATTAGTTAATTAATTAAAAATCAATTTTAATTAATTAATTAATTTTTCAATTAGTGTTCACCCAACTTGATTAATTAATCCTTTTAGTTAATCATTTTAATTAATTAAAATTGGGTAATTAAGCAACTCAATCTCTTTTTTTTTTTTAAAAAAAAACCAACCTCGAAACGGAACTCCTCTCCGGCAAAATCACTCTCCAACCACATAAACCCATAAAAGAAGGTATAATCTCTTACCCTCACTCAAACCCCAAACTAATCAAATCTGACCGATCTTTAAACCCCTGTACCTCATAATGGAATGAACTATATGGGTTTTGATCCCTATGCAATGGGGTACGTAGGCATGCTTGGAATCTGAATCCAAGCCTCAAATATAAATCCCAATCAATCCCCTTCCCCTTTTATTTTTTTTATGTAAATGTCAGTTTATACTTTTCTTGTAAATTTCAATTAAAGCAATTAATTATTTAATTATTTTGGAGTAAATGAGCGATTTTGTGATTTCCCTAGTACCCATAAGGGCTAGAGGAAATACTCTCCTTTACTTGTGGATGTTTAAATATCTGCTCTTTATTTTTCCATATGTCTCATAATTATGCCATGCTCATGCATTATAAATTGTCATTAATAATTGTCATTCATAAAATTAATTTTCAAAAGTCAAATTAAATTTAAGAGCCAAATCGAGATTATTTAAAACTAAAAACCTAATTCCCGAGCTCAACTTGGTTCAAAGATTAGTGATTTTATCCTTGGGTAAATTAATCTAAGATTAACAAAATTAAAGTCAAAAATGGATTTTTCCTTAATTTTCCCATGTAAATAAATTGGGGTGGCGACTCCCGAATCCTTTTCAAAAATCAAATCAATTTTTCGAGGCGATAGCCACTTCCAATCGTGAGCACCGAAACTCGTACCTTAACCTCCCTTAAAAATCGCTTAGCCTTTCCTTAAGGCACCCGAGCGAGGGGAGGGGCGTTCCGGCGAGGCCTCAAAGTTGGCAACTCCACTGGGGACTAGTTGCCACCCTTTTTCAATAAAAGGAAAGCAAAAATAAGAGGATTATTATTTGGTTATGATTTTTTCAAAATAATCTCCATTTGGCACTTAAGTTTAAATTGACTTTCATGCATCACTTTGCATAACAAAGGCTCCTTGCCTAAAACTTAGATTTAGGAAAACTTCTGGATGGTGAGTAGCATTGGCTCGACAACTCTCTTTGAGTATGTTGCGAGATAGTGAAAGTATTCCACCCCACGATGAATCCATAATCATTTCGGTGGTGTAACGAGCAATCCGTACTGTTGGACCTACACGAGTCTCTTTGACTCACATGTGGTTAGGTATATTGATGCTCTAGTGGGATGGGGACCCTTAAACTAAGCCACCCTTCACCCTTGTGCATATAGTTTCCTTAGCCTCTGACCTTAGGTTATGTGAACCATAATAAATAAAGAGCTTATACATAAGCCATGAAACTATTTTTGACATGCACCATTACACCAACATGCATACATGCATAAGAAACTCGAGACTAGAGTCTTCTCTTGTAAACCAAAATCGGTGGTCCGTCACCCAAAAATGCCTAACCAATAAACCCGGTGAAGGGAATCCTTTTCCCGATATACCGTTACATCTGTTTATCCTTTCCAAGTGTAAATTCTTACCCTTTCATTTTCCTTTTCTTTTAAAGGTACCAATGGATCAGGATGCCATGAACACCTTTTTTGCTAGTCTCCTTAAGAAGTAAGAGGAATCATTCCAAAATGCACTTACTGCCGCCCTTAAACATAAGCAGACACCTTCACCAATGTTCTCACTACCCAATCCGCCAACTTTACAAACGTCCTCAATACCCAGCATTAGTCCATCCTTAACTAAGTTAGGAAAATGACCAATACCACCACTGCTCCTTCGCGTACCGAGCCCACTTCCACTCAGGCCGGTACAAGCTACTCTCATACTTTCACTCCTTCTCCCGTTATCAATTTGACTGATAAGGGGAAAGCTCCTGATACTCCCACTTCTCCCCCTATAGACTTGAACACCACTGTTCCATCCCCCATCATAAATCTTTTTCAAAGTGGGGACTTCTCTAGCTTCCCAGAAGCTAAGAAATTAATGGAAAATTTTGAGGCTATGGAGAGGACTCTAAAAAAATCAAGAAACATGATGACATGATAGATTTTGACTCTTTGGCTCTTTTCCCGAATGCAAGGGTTCCACCCAAGTTTAAAATGCCTGTCATAGACAAGTTCAATGGAACCACGTGCCCGAAGACTTACCTAAAAATATATGTGGGTGCTATGAAACCATTTGGGGTGGATGACGAGCTCCTTGCTCAGTTATTCCAACAATCCCTAATCGGAGCTGCTGTGAAATGGTTACTAGATCTCGATCAAAACCACAAGAAAAGTTGGGATGACATTTGCAATGCATTTGTCAAATAATACCACTACAACATCCAGATGGATGTCATCCGTCGAGATCTAGAGACAACTAAGCAAAGATAAGGGGAGCCCTTCACCGCGTTCCTTACAAGGTGGAGATCTAAAGTAGCCCAAATGGTGAACCGCCCATCGGAAGAAGAGCAGATCAACATTATCGTAAAAAATCTCCTCCATCAGTACCAAGTCCATTTACAGACCCAGTACCTCCTGGACTTC
>CATKHJ010606655.1:0-10987 GCA_949750685.1 Vernicia montana
TGGCCTTCGGTAGTTCAGGCAACCCTGCATTGAAACACTAAGGTTAATAGTAGCACCAGAATCTAACCACCAAGTGTTTCTAGGTATTGAAGCCAAATTTACCTCAGAACAGACCAAAGTAAGGAACATACCTTTCTTTGCACGCCAAGCATGATATTTAGTACATTCCTTCTTTGCATGTCTAGGCTTCCCACAAAAGAAGCAACCATTACCCTGATTTTGCTTCTTTTCTGTTGGACCCTTAGCAACTTCATTCTTAGTAGCCTTATTTTTCCTCTTTTTGCCCTTGTCCTTAGAGGTGTTTGCCAAATGAGCACTTTCTGTCCTGTCTTGCTTCATTCTTTCTTCTTCTTGCACACAATACGAAATGAGCTCATTTAGAGACCATTTCTCCTTCTGACAGTTGTAACTGATCTTAAATTGATTAAATTGTGCAGGAAGAGAAATTAATACCAAATGCATGAGTAAGTCCTCTGATAACTCGAGCTTCAAGGCCTTAAGCTTAGAAGCAATATTAGACATTTCCATAATGTACTCCCTTACATTTCCTTTGCCTTTATACTTCATGGAAATCAAGCTTTGAAGAAGTGTGCTTGTTTCGGCCTTATCGCTTTTGGCAAAGCGTTTCTCAATCTTGACAAGGAAATCTTTGGCATTGGTTATCCCTTCGAATATCACACCCCTAAAAGCCTCCGGAATGCCGCGCTTGATGATCATTAGACTCATACGATTTGAGCAGTCCCACTTTTCATAATATTTCCTCTCCTCAGAGGTACTGGATTCCGTAAGAGAAAGGGGTTGCTCAGTCCTTAGTGCAAGGTCAAGATCTATGCAGCCAAGAACAATTAAGATGTTCTCTTTCCAATCCTTAAAGTTGGTACCATTAAGGACTGGGACCGAATCTAAGTTAGCAGATACAGTGGCAAGAGTAGCTGTTAAAAGACAAAAATAATCCATATAAATATACTCGCATCATAAACAAGAAAAACAATCATCAACAAATTCAAATAATGGCACAGCCCATCTCAAGATACCTAGTGCAACATTAATATCAAGTCTTTGGACAGTAATATTAATTGCTAGTGGTACTCTTGTTGTAATGATCAAACATTGACAATAATGCATGTCAAATAATAAACCCATCTTTGGATTGATTAATTATTTACATGTACAACTTTATAATTATCACATGTTTACCATCACAAGTACATATATAATCTAGCTAAATACTAATCTTCCTTTGGGCCAATTAATACCCGTATGGATATACATACAACGTTTAATATTCATTATGAGTAATCTACACAAGAGAGGCCACTTTGGTGACATCTTGATTCAATTAACTTATTTAAAATGTTAAACAATTTAAACAAACCATAACCATTATTTGAATTGTGATCTAATAAATTTAATCTTAAAATTTAATTTAACTAAATAGAACTAATTTTCTCATATTAATAACTATTGTACAATATAAAATAATTAAGTAAAGACTAAAGGGAACAATTAGTCTTTTGCCGAATACAATCTTATAAGTAATGTATCACCAATATATATATATATATATATATATACCATTTCAAATATGAAAAATTGAGAAGATTCATCACGTCACTTTTCACATGCCTTTGAATGCATATTATTATATAATTCAATAAAAGCATGTAAAACTAATCAACTTTTGTCTTTCTTTACCAAATTGGAATCATGGCACAACAGTAGATATAAATATTTGTTTTAATGAATTAATCTTAATGGCAATACACCACACAAAACTTGATGACAACAATTGAAAATTTGCAGTAATATCATAATCACATTATTGTACGTCATTATAACAATACCCAAATAAAATCTTACAACAATCTTTAATTTCTCAAGAATCATTAGCAAGATGGCTCTGATACCACATGATAGAGCAATTAATCATAAAACTTTAATTTTATCTTACAATGATTCAAGAAAAAGAATACAAAGCGAAAGCGTATTTGATGAATCCATGATAATTTTGATTAAGGGTGATAAATTTGATGGGTTGTAATATTCCAATTGTAAGGTTTTCCTTTATTTTCTTAAGTTTTATCTTTTGATGGGGATGAAGATGAAAAGGTACATACCTTATAATTGGGACCATAATCCTATTTAAAATTAACTACCAATAATAGTTATTATTTCAAGTTTTAATATTTCTAATTTGGCCCCTCATCAAATTAGAAATATTGCTTATGATATCTACACAATATCTTTTAATGATAATTATGCCCTTAGCCATAAAACTATATTCTAAATAGACCACTTTGATTTTGGCTAATAAAAGTAATAGCTTAACACATTTAGTTATTACATGCGTAGCCCCAATTTTTTCTAACATTTTTATTTTATTTTACAGAATAAAGAGAATTTTGAGATGTTATACAAATGAGGTGTAGATTGTCAACAAATATGGGTGCCTAAATTAGGTTGCCTAATATATGCAAATTGTCAAATGTGGGTGCCTAATTTAGGAAAATTGTCATATGTGGGTGTCTAAATTAGGTTATCTAAATTTTGTTGACTAACCTAAGCCACTGATGCAAGATGGTGAAAAAAGAAAATAGAAATTGCCTATAAATAGGCATTACCACTACTCATTCATGGCATCATTGAATCATTCAATCAAAGAAACAAATAATTAGATAGATTTATATTTTCTTAGTTTCATTTCTTTTTATTTTCATTTTGATCAAGAAGAGAAGTTTTGGAGCTCGTGTATGCCAAAGATTGTATCCCAAAAAAAGTTCTTTCTAAACTTTTATTTTTGAATTCAATAATAAGTTGTTATTATATTTCTATTAGATTAATTGTTAATTTAATTATTTTTTTTTAATTATGAGTAGCTAAATTTCTTCTTTGGAATTTAGATGTAATCTCTTGATTTGCTTATGACTTTTTTTGTTTGATTAATTTGGTTTTGATTATTGGAAGTAATCTTTTATCTTAGAATTTAATGCTTGTGGATAATTGATCACTATTTGCATGTTTAAAGATATTATGTGAAGTAGCGAGAGTGGGAGTATAATATTAGTTCATTGAGATATTAGACCTAGGGAATGTGTTGCTTAGAGATAAGAACATTTCTTTGTGATTAATTAAAAGATTTTCATAAAACTTAATGGGTTTATATTAATTGCTTGTGATCACGAGAGTAGATATAAGGTTAACATAAATACTTATGTTGTGTCTTGAGAGAGAACATCATATAATTTGGGGAAATCTAATAATTAATTCCAATAAAATTAAACCAATCTAGAGAACATACAAAAGTCATAGGTAATTAATTGATAAAGTCTAAATCTCAGGTCTTTTTCATATATTAAATTTATCTTTTAATATTTGTTTTTATTTTCTTCTCAATCTCAATTAAATTGATATTCTAAATAACAGAGTAATTATAATTTTGGTACTTGACAATACCTTTCCTGTGGAATCGACATTCTACTCACACACTATTACTTGTTCACTACCTATGTATTTGCAGATTTTGCGCAACATACTACAATCATACAATCATCCTTAAGATACAACATTACCAATATCAATTCCTTAACAATTCCATTTCATTACATAATCATTATCAAAATGTCTATTCCATTACGTTTCCATATCTCTCTATGCAATAATCATCATTAACATAATATCATACCATCGATGTCGCTATGACAATTCAAATACTATAGAGCAACTACCAAAATAATTACTAGAACTCAAACCATAATATACACAGTCTTAACAATAACATAAACTTAAGCATAGCATATACATTATAACTTCTTAAAGGAGAAATACAATTAAGAAGTCCAACCTACCCGACATCCATCCATTTATATATAATAACTTGAAATCTGTAGATGATGTCATGAGCTGTCAACTCAGTAAGTTTATAAAATGCATGCAAACTGGGTTTCACATGGAAGTAATGAATCGGTGTGAACAAAATAATATATATATATACATATACCATGAGTAACATTGTCTTACATTCAAAGGTTCAATATTGGCTTGGTAGTTACAATAACATTGAATTGTTCATTAACTTTAGCAATGGAACAATCATGCTTAACAATGGTTCAGGTTCAATAACCAAAGAGATGTATCAAAAGGATCTGCTATGACAGAATCAATCAATCATTATATCATCATTAGGAGATCTTGGGTTAGTAAAACCACTACACCACGAGTCTCAATAATCATGGAAGAACTCAGGTTAATATAACCACAACACCGCAAGTATCTATAACCATGGGAGAACTCGGGTAAATATAACCATAACACCGCGAGTTTCCATAACATATTTGAGAACCCATGGGAGGGACAGCACCACAAACCCCTATGAGCCTCAATAACAAATCCATACATCATATGAGATATTATAGGTGGGACAACACCACCATCCTTATAAGTCTCCATAACATATAAAAAGGGCAGTAACTTCTTCCTTTATAAATCCAACGCATTCCTGTGAGGATATCTGATCAAGTTTATAGACTCGGTCAATAGAGTCACCAGTGCATATGGTCTAATGGTTCTTTTCCCCATTAGTAAGGCGTTCTGTCATACAGTCTTAACTAAATCATAACTTGGTAGGTTTATTAACATTGGTTATTAGCCCAAATGGCCATCATTTAGATCAATGGTTTCAATAAACAATATGTCAATTGGTTAACACAGAATGATAGCAATATCATTAACAAATGGTCTTTCAATGACAATAAGCAATGAAAGGACTTTTCTTTTAATATTAAAATATGGCATTCGAGGAAAAGGACTCATCAAAAATGAAGCAACAAAGCTTTACAGTAAAAATATTTCAAATGTTGATTATTCAATAATCAATGACAATGAATTTCAATGAAGAGATTTATCAACAATGGAGTCAAAAGACCTTTCAGTCCAAACAATTTCAAAAAAAAAAAATAAAAAATGATGGATTCAACCAATAACAAAGGATTCAATAATGCTAATAATCGATTCAATTGATAACAGTCAATAACGATAATAATGAATTTAATAACAACTTTAATGGATTGAATAATACTAACAATAGAGTCAATCGATGACAAGGAATTCAATCGAGGACGATAAATTCAAAAACAATAATGATGATCATGGATTCATTTAATAATCATAGATTCAACAATGAAAATGGATTCGATCAATGACAAAAAATTCATTGATAGTAACAATAAATTCAACGATAACAACAGATACAATCAATGACAAATGATTCATTGACAATGACAATGAATTTAAATAAATAGACTTTTCGATAATAGAACAATAAAACTTTACGATGGATCCAACAATAATTACAATAGATTCAATATCATTAACTTTGGGTTCAATAATGATAGCAAAAGATTCAATTGATATCAAATAATTCAATTAATGACAAAGGATTCAATCAACGATAATAATCAATGACAGTAATAATAGATTCAATAACAATAACATCATATTCGATATCGAAGCAATTCGATAGCAATAACAAATGAACTTGATAACAATGACATGGATTTCAACAACGATAACATTTATGAGTCTTGGTTTCATTAAACAATATGGTCTTAACAAATGAGAATATCGATACTCTCAAACAATATAGGTCATTCAAAATGAAATGCACAATGAAAGCATTTGAACAAATATTTCATAACTTACCTCACTTGCCATAATCCATTAATCACGTTCCAATCAATTCAATTCATATAGTTCATCCAATTCTTGGCTCACTCAAGCCTACACATAAAATCCTCAAATCATACTTTGAACATATCACATTAAACCTTAACCATATCTCTTGATATCACAAATCTAATCGTAAATCCATCATTCTAAAACCTTATTAATAATTATAACTTTTAGCCATAAATAAAAATACCCAAACTTAATTCTAGGGTGTTTAACAAAATCTTTCTATCAATCAATCATTTGCAAAATACTCTTAATAGCTTCTCTCTAACTCATAAAAGATGCTACAATACTCTAATAACAAAGCCCATAAAGAAAATTGAAGGATTAGCAACTTACCTCAAAATGTCTCTCTCAATCTCAAATCCAAATCTTTAAGAACCAATGAAGAAATCCACTTTAGATCTCTTAGATGATGCAATTAATAAAGTCTCTAGCACTTAATATGAGTGGGTAATGAGTATTTATATCTCCTCTATTGATGGTTGGGGCTGAAGAAGTGATAAATGAATATTTTTGGGCTAAATTTCCTTTTATAACATGAGCTGGCAATTCTGCCCCTAATAAAAGTCACGGCCTTGATTTTATTCACTGCCGTTACTTTATACTGTTCACGCATACTTCTTCAGATAGTTCACAACCTTGACTTTATTCACTGCCTTGACTCTGAAGTTCACTGCCTTGAAAATCATCCAGTAGCTACCCTAACTTATGAACACATAAGTCAGGGGCGTTACTTTCAAGTCACAGTCGTGACTTTTACAAAGAAGTCAAAATCTTCTTGTTCTTTTATCCAATCTTACCAAACTCATATCTAAACATCCAAACAATCTTCAATACACAATACACCACCAAAATGTATCTCAAGCTTTATTCCATCACAAACAACACATCCATGGTTCAATCATCGACAATGAAACTCAAACAATTAATAGACTTCTCAAATCTTTATCATTAACATCTATCATCCCAAAATCATACCATATGGAACAAACATCAATCATACTTAATACTCACCAATCTTAGAAGCCAAAGTCCATCCATCTCTTAATACTTGCATTTATAAATCTAAAACCATCACAAACATAATGTAATCATCATGGAACACTTGAGAATCATTATCCATAGCACACTCATCAAACAAGATAAATATTCTTAGCCTTGAACACTCATGAAATCATATAATGCTATGTTATAGCCAAACAAATCAATACCTTCCATTCAACCCACATTCTTGTAATTGCTTCCTTCCATTCTAATATCCACAATACTCATTTCCATTCATCCATAATTAAATCAAATCATCTAAGAAATCATTCAACCATGTACTCCATGAAACTTAGGCAAACAAATCAATCATGAGATCTAAAAAAAAAAAATCAAGCTTTAATTCTCATCCTTATAGCATATCTTATGACATTATAACCCTCAAGAACTTGGGGTATTACACATTGGTTTTTATATTTCCAAACGCTTTGTTTGTGATGAGAATTAAAAATGGCTCACTCAAAATTGAGCCTTAGAAGACAAGCTCCAGATATAACCAAATCATCCAAGATGTAGACTACAAGACAATTAGGTCCAACACCTCTCAAAACCATCACCAACAGGCCCAATGCCTCTCATGTTCTATAGATAGGCCACCTCGTATTGTCTTCTTACTCACATCTAAGCACGAGCACCTTGCTCCTAACAACAGCTCGCCTCGTCAACAGATAGCTTACAGGAGAATTCTCCACAAAGAACTCCTCTCAAATTTGTCTGACATGTAATTTTTGTCACCCCCGAAAAATGAGATTTTGTCACTTCAAGCACAAGGCTCTACAACCTCAAAAATAGGCACATCATTACCTCTATCTAGTTATAGAATGATATGACCTGGCCTGCTGCCACGTATCTCAGGACTCCTATAAAAGCCAAAGTTCACTCATCAAGAAGGGGCTTTTCTTTCTTCTCTCCCCTTCATGGATAGGAGAGAACACAACCTTCCTTAAGGTAACTTCTTACAACTTCTTGAGTCGCTCGGCCTCCAAGAAGCACCCTTTCTAGTAGAGCAATCCCTTAGTCCTACACCATGGACTATCCTCTCCTCTTGAGATGGTCACTTATTAGAGTCTAGTGCCCAAAGACATTCTTCTCATTAGAAAAGGTCAAAGTGAGAATCTCCAAACCCTCTCACTTATGAAAGCCATGGCATTATCCATAAGTCTATGCTCTTCCTGAGCTTTTAATTTCGTGCATACAATCAGACTGACTTAATCATCAGGGGGGCCGTGCTAGGCCATAGGCTTGGCACGGTCCTCCTAACACTATCTATATTTACCATGCATGCTAAGATCTAGTAACCGCTCTGATGACTAACTCTAGTCTTTCCATCCATCAAGGTCAGCACTTCCATATAGCAAGGACAACACTATTCCATCCATTAAGGTCAACACCTCCCTCCAACGATGTCAGCACAATTCCATTCAGTAAGGTCAAAACCTCCTCTCAGTAAGGTTCGTACCATTCCATAAGTGTGAGGTCTTGTACCTTCGTACTTCTTATGCCCACTAAGATCTACTACCTCAACTCTCTAAGTGTCTCTCTACCAGATCTTATCATTACATATACCCTCTTCAAACTTAGATTGGACCTACTCTTTTCTAAGAAAGTCTAGCCCAATACCTGGCATACAACTACAACACATCTAAACCAAAACCACCCAAATTGGTCCCGGTCTGATAAGAGCCTTCGAGCCCTGGGATGCCTCAGTCTAAACCCAGACTAAGGAAAAAAGCCCATCAGTTTGGATTTTTTATTTTATTTTGATATATAGAAAATTAAAAAGAAACAAATTGTGTGTATGTGTGTGTCTATATATATATATATAAGTTGACCCTTAATAGAATTCTTAACTAAATTGTTGATACATGGATATTTTTATCAATAAGTTTTTATTGGAAGGAAAAGAATAATAAGTTTTATCTTTCTATCCTATCCATTGTTTCCTTTCACGATGCTAATAACCACTCTCCCGTTCCATCTTCTCTCACAATTATAAATGCAATTTCTTTTTGCTTGTAACTTTGATCTTATCATTTCCATTAAAATAAAACTTCATCCATTTTTTTTCTCACTGATATATTATTTGATTATTGAATTGGTGATGATTTTTTTTTTTGGACAAAAGGTTATATTATTTGCCAAAAGAATGATATGCATCAAAACCTGCAACAAAGCTGCAGAAAATAAAACACAGCATATGAGCAACCAGCTTAAACAGAAATAACATCTAGAAAAAAACCAAAACTAACCCAAAACCAAAGAGCCTAAACCCCTAACACCAATTATCCCCTAGACACACATTTACATTTTACAGTAGCACTTATTTTTCCAACAACTTGCTCAACATTCATATGTACATTATTAAAAAGAATAGCATTCCTCTCTAACCAAATGAAGTATATAGTTGCTACAAAAGCAACTCTCCTAACTCTGGACATTTTGCTCTTACCAGCTGCTTTCCTGCACATCCAACTAACCTCCCTTCTCCAAGCAAAGGTTCTCTATGAATGCCACACTTCTCCATAACCCTGCACCACACCATCTTAGCGAAATTGCAGCAAAAAAATAGGTGCTTAATAGTTTCAACATTTCCATTACAGAAACAACAAAGGTCATCTGTAACAATGCCCCACTTAACCAGCCTACTTTTAACAGTTAACCTTCTTTGCATAACAAGCCAAACAATAAAGCTATGCCTTGGGATATGACTAGGTCCCCAAACGAGCCTCCACCATACTACCTTTTCCTTTTTGTTTCTCAGTTGATCCCAACCCCTTGACACAGTGTAAACACCATTCTTGGTAGGTGTCCATAGAACCAAATCCTCTCCTGCTGTAAGAGGCCCTTGTGATTTAACCAGCTCCCAAACCTAATTAGTTACCTCATTAATAGGGACAGGCAAATGCCACCTAATCCTCATCCAAGTCTCAATAATTTTTGTATCTTTCCTTAAATCAGAATCCAAAATACTAATATGAGGAAATTTGTTTATAATAGCTTCCCCATCTAACAGAGGGTCAAACCAAAAGGAAGTATTACCCTTACTTCTCACCATAAAACTGCTTAAAATCACTTCTCAACATCAACAGGTTTCTCCAACTCCAGCTTGCATCTCCAGGTTTAGTAATTCCCCAAAAACTAAGTTTAGACAACCTAGTTTTGTGAATCCAAGTGGCTCATAGGGAGTGCTTTCTTATAAGTAGGTTCCAAATTTGTTTAACTATTGCAGCTTGTGAGGCCTCGCCCGAGCATCGGTCCGATCCGCTAGAGGGGATCGAAATGCTCATTCGAGTTTAGTCTCACGATGGAACCCTCGGGTTCGGATTGGTTGATTTTGAAAATAAATTTCAGAGTCGCCACCTTAATTTTATTTTATTTTGGAAAAAGTTAAGGAAAAACCTAATTGATTGACTCCAATTATTGTCCAATAGAAAAAGTGCACTAGTCTCGATTACCAAAGAGGATTCGGGGACTAGGTTTTCGGTTTATTTAATTAAAATAAGTTTGGCAAATTTAATACTTAACAACTTAAAATGAATTTCATGAACAATTAAATGAATGAACAAGACTTAAAGCAATAAAGAAATAAAGAAACTGAAAGTAATAAGGAAATTAAATATAGAAAGCAAATAGAAATCTTAAATTTACAAAGTAAACCAAAATAGGGGATACTTTCTCTAGCCCTTATGGGATTCTAGGAAAGCAACACATTCCCCAAAATTAATCCAATAACAAAAAGTAAATGAAAGAAAGAATCCAAATAACAAAAGCAATTAGAGAACAAAATGAAAGAAAGAACAAAATACATAAAAGAAAGTGAAAGAAGAAGATTCATTTTAATTGGATTTGATGCTTTCAAACAAGCATGCCTACGTATCCCTTCGAACGGGAATCAAAATCCACGTAGTTCGCCTTCTTGCGAAGGAGGTCTGTTTTAGTCTGAACTTTTTATCATGTTTCAGTTCATTGATTAAAGGTTGATTGGTTGATTTTAATTAAACAAGTTGATTACCAAGTTGTTAATTAATTCAGATTAAATTAACAAATAAAAGAGGATCAGAACAAGTTAATTATTTCAGTTTTAATTAACATGCCTCTTAAAGCGATTTATAAAAAAGGATTAAGGAAAAGGGGAACATATAAGGAAATGGGGGAAGCAATAGCTAAGCTATAATAAAAGAACTAAAAGAAAGGGAACATGCAAAGGGAAATA
>CATKHJ010606870.1:0-13227 GCA_949750685.1 Vernicia montana
ATATAATAAACTAAAAGAAATTAAATTAAAGTGAAGAAGGTGATGAGGGGAGAAGTTGGTTGATTTTAATTGGATTCGATGCTTGGACCAAGCATGCCTACGTATCCCTTTGAATGGGAATCAGAACCCACGCAGTTCTTCTTTCTTGTGAAGGGTTTAGTTTAGTCTTAGCCTTTTATCATGTTTCGATTGATTGAATTAGAGAGGGTTGATTGATTAATTAATTAATTTACCAAGTTGAGTTAATTAGATCAGATTTTAATTAACTATCCTAAGTAAATCAATTAGAAAGCGATGGAGTAGATAAGCAAGAATTAGGCAAGGAGCCCAAAGCAAATAAATAAATAAAAGCAAATAAAGAAAAATGGAAAAAAGAAAGAGATTGAGGCTTACCTTACGCCTACGAAGCTTGGGGACGAACAGACGGAGCTGCTTCCCGGATCTTAATTCCACCTTCTCTCAGCTGGAGGCGAAACTCAGACCTTAAACGAAAGACTTACACACACTTTGCAAAGCAAGGAGCAAAAAGCAAAGCGAATAAAAAATAAAAGAACAAACTTTAGAACTAGAGGGCTCGTTCTTTCCTTTTGGAACAAGCTAAAAAGAGTTTTTGAGGCTTGCTTTGAGATCATTGGTTGATCAAGCAAGTCCCGGTGTGTTTTTCAACTGACTTGAAGGGTCTGAATATATAGTAGAAGGGATGGGGGACTGTTTTCCCATTTTTTAGATGTGGGATTCAGATTCAGGAACGCGCTGCAGCACAGGGCCCCTGTGGTACCGCAAGGGGACCCTGCGGCAGCAATAGGCTGCTGCAAAACTCACCTGCGGCACCGCAGGAGTAGCCTGTGGCAACCGCAGGCTTGCTCTGCGGTACCACAGAGGTTTCTGCAAGACCCGCAGGCCTAAGTCTAGTTTTCGGGCCTGTTTTCTGCTTTTCTTCTTCCGCTTTACCGCCGCACTTCCGCCAATGGTTAGTCAGGTTCAACCATACACTAAGGTGTAAAATTAAGGGTTCACAGAGCCCAAACTTGGTTCGAAGATTAGTGATTTTATCCTTGGGTAAATTAATCTAAGATTAATAAATTGGAGTCAAATATGGGTTTTTCCTTAATTTTTCCATTTAAAAATAAATTAGGGTGGCGACTCCCGAATTCTTTTCAAAAATCAAATCAATTTTTCGAGGTGATAGCCCCTTCCAATCGTGAGTACCGAAACCCGTTCCTTAGCCTCCCTTAAAAATCACTCTAGCCTTTCCTTAATGCATGCATTTTCTCCGAACGAGGGGAGGGGCGTTAGGGCGATGCCTCACACATGTCCCCAAACTAAAATAGGGAGATTTATTTTCATAAGTAATGGTCTAGCTATTAATTGGAGATGTTTAATAAAAGATTCTGTTAGACCATTTTGAGTATGAACATGAGCAACAGGTTGCTCTATAGTTATTTCAATTGACATGCAACAATCATTGAAGGCCTGAGATGTAAATTTACTAGCATTATTAAGACGAATTGTTTTAATGGCATAATCTGAAAATTATGCTCTTAATCTAATTATTTGAGCAAGTAATATTGCAAATGCCAGATTTCTAGTTGATAACAAACATACATGTGATTTAGGATACTTAGTTCTTCAGGAGTTTAGGGTTCCAATTTTTCAAGAATTTATATTTTATTTATTTATTTAATTAGTTTTTCAAGAACTGTAGATAATACTAGTTTTTCATGAACTGTATTAATTTATAATTTTACAGAAATTTAGAATACATGTTCTTCATAAACTATATTAAAATTAAATAGCATCAAATAATAATATCTCCATAAATAAGTATATATATTTAATAAAGCCCAAAATCACTGCATCTAATTAGTTAAAATATTATTATAACTAATTAGATGTAATAGTCATAGACATACGAAAAAAAATATATAACGTGTTGTTATCATAATTATAAAATCGAAATTATTATGATAAGTTGAAATCGAAATTATGATAAGTTGATAAGTTAAAATTATTATGCCTATGTTATGATAATAATTACTTCGTTATCATAACACGTGTTGTACTCTATGTTTTTTTTTTTCATAGAATAATAAATAAAAGACATTGAAATAAAAGGCAAATTTCATATTTATTATTCAAATTCATTTCCAAAATGATAGAATTTAATTATATTGAATTTTATAAAATTAAAATAATACGAGTGTGAACATTTTCACTTGTGCTAAAAATGAGCATATGAAATTTCAAATGAATTTTATGAAATTTTACTAAATATTCATGGGCTCTCTCTCTCTCTCTCTCTCTCTCTCTCTCTCTCTCTCTCTCTCTCTCTCTCTCTATATATATATATATATATATATATATATATATATATATATATATATATATATATGCAGGATACACAATTCCAACTGGCTGGATTGTTATGGTTTGTCCATCGGCTGTTCATTTGAAAAATACAATGATCCCCTCACTTGGCAATTAATTTCTTAAAGACTCATTTTCATTGCCTGCCTTCTTAATTAATTGTGTTAGATTACACGATGAACAGATGATTATATTAATGAATTGATATATTTTACAAGAGAATTACAATGGTATTTATAGAGAAACTAATATACTAATGGAGCCTTGATTGGTGGAAGGTAGTGTGCAGATGAAGGAGGACTTGGCTGGCAATGCACATGGGTGTTTGACAATGGCAAAGTAGGTGGTGGGAGGTGACCACCATTGTTGAATCTTTGAATCTTTGAATCTTCTATTCACACTAACAACCCCCCCCCCCCCTAAAACTCAAGGTGGTGTCGTAGATGCCAACTTGAAGTTGCTTAGTAGATTCAAAAAACGGGTTGAAACAGAAAACAGAATACATAGTAAACAACTAGTATAAACAACTAGTTAAATATACTGAAAACATGAAATAGACATAAACTAATAAGCGTAGTAGAGCTGAAAAATAAATTTGAAAATAACCAGAGTCGAAATCTAGTAACAGATATCAGATTTGTACACGTGGTAACAGGAGGAGCCATCTTAATGGCAGAGCACAAATTGGATATGTGGCGAAACACGTGAAAACAGGAGACAGAGTCAGATTCTGGTAAAGTTAATACCAAATCTGGATTCAGACAGGAGACAAAGTCTGAAATAGATAAAACAGAAGCCATAAATGGCTTTAGAAGGCCGAAAAATTAATTGAGACGACCCAAAATAGGAGATAAATTTAGAAACTTGTAAATCAGATACCATAAATTGATTCAGAAGGGCAATATGGATTCAAAAATGCCCAAAACAGAAAATGGAGTCACAAAGTGACAAAATAGAGACCGAAAATAGATTCAGAGGGTCTAATAATTTCAGGAACTAGGAATAGTTCATTTAGAACCTATCGAAAAAGGGTTGAATCGACCGGTTAAAGAAACACAAAAGATTGATAAAAAGACAAAAAATATAGATAGTGACAGAATTTTGCAAAACAAACTACAAAATTGATTTCAGAAGGTCAAAAAACCTTGGGAACTAGTAAAGGTTCATTCAGAACCGGTCAGAAAAGTGTTGAATCGGTTGTCAAAAAAATACAAAAAATTGAGGGAAAGTCAGAAACAGATAGACAGAGGCAGAATTTTGCAAATTGGATAGCAAAATTAGATTTAGAAGGCCTTAAAACCTTGAAAATCGGTCTGATTTTGCTGAAAACAGATATGAAAATCACTGAACTGGTTGGTCAAAGCAAATTGGACCGGTTTGGTCAGACAGAGAACCAAACCGCGGAAAAGAACGGATTCAGGTCGGGCTGGGGCGGATCGGACTGGCGGATCAGGTCCGAACGGAGCGCGGATCCGAGTTGGCTCCGAACTTGGATTAGTGACGTGGCAGAGGCTAGCCCACATTGAACACGTGTCAGAATATTACTGGACCACGCGTTAGACAGTGGCAAGACATGATTGGTCAGAATATTTGGTGGCTGGAGTGGGTCCCACTTGTGACACGTGGCGACGTCTGGGTGGATGATGTGGCACTGACTGGGCGTGCGGTAGAGGACACGTGTCACTGAAATGTGACACGTGGCATGATTGGATTGGCTGAAGTGGCGGACGATGATGGTGTGGCTTGAGACACGTGGCTGCTGACATGTGCCACGTGGCGGAAGCTGACTGGTTGACGTGGATGCTGACTGGGTGGCTGCTGCTGACGTGGTGATGTCCGATGACATGGCTTGATCTGATTGGCTGAGTAGCTGACGTGGAGCTGATGTGGCGCCACGTGGGTCGTCTTCAACCTCCAGACGCGCGTGACGCGAGTGAAGACCACTCTCAGATCTTTTGTCAGTGCGTGAGGGTGCGTGGGAGCTCCGTTTCAGTCGAGGTTTGTTTCAGAATTCTTATAATTTCAAGGGCTAACTGATGGTGTGTTCAGAAAAAATTATTGACATGTGCATGGAGAGGCCAAAAACACAGAAGCTTTGGACTGAAAACAAAGATAAAAAAACAAATGGATTTTCTGGATTTTCTAAGGAAACTGAGCTTTAATGAGCTCTTAGGCTCTGATACCATGTTAGATTACATGATGAATAGATGATTATATTAATGAATTGGTATATTTTACAAGAGAATTACAATGGTATTTATAGAGAAACTAATACACTAATGGAGTCTTGATTGGTGGAAGGTAGTATGCAGATGGAGGAGGACTTGGCTGGCAATACACATGGGTGTTTGACAATAACAAAGTAGGTGGTGGGAGGTGGCCACCATTGTTGAATCTTTGAATCTTCTATTCACACTAACAACTTGTATTCAAACAATAACAGGGGCAAGAGTTTCACACAGGATGAAAGAATTATATGGCTTTTGGAGGTGGCATGTCAAACTCTTGGCAATTTTTCTCCACCATTTGGTCACAAAATACAGGTAGCTTGCTATTTATTAATTAAGCAAACCAAAATTAAACATCTTTATAACTAGAATAGTCTATGGATGCCATTTCACTTGCAATCTAATAATCGTATATTTGTCTTATGGTGCAAGAGATTTACAGTTGAAATCTCGACAACTCTCTTAATTTATAATAGGCAAAACACATTTTGAAACTCCTGAATTTTTACAGAATTATTTATTGTGCTTCTAAAAATTTATTTATCCATACTAAACATAAAACTTTTATTTTTTCACACATTGAGGATTTTTTTCATAGTAAAAATAAAATTGATGAGATATTATGTAATGCTGGTTTAAAAATATTAAAAAATTTATACTAGTTTTTTGTTGTAAAAATTATTGAAATTATAACAAAAAGAAAGATTTCTTCTGCATTCCTAATTATATGTTAAATATTATAACTTTTTTAAAATTAATGTAACGTTTTAGTAACTTATATATTGTTGTTACATAATATCAAATCAATTTTATTTTTACTGTGCAAAAAGTCTTTAATATGTGAAAAAAATAAAAATTTAAGGGCTCAACGTGAATAAATAAATTTTTAGGAACTCAAATAGATAAATTTGTAAAAATTTAAGGATCCCAAAATGCATTTTCCCTTTACAATATCATATACCAGCTAGCAGAAAAGAAAATAGTACATGGATTAATTATCGGACCATTGCACTTAGTTTTACTATCATTTTATTATTATATAAAGATGTGTGTTTATATTAAGCAGTTCTATTGAGACTATCTATTTTGGTAATGTAGGTGGATTGTGATAAAGAGGCATATCTGTTGGGAAATTTTACACGCACAACGGAAGCAGAAATTAATAAATAGCCCATAATAAAAATAATAAGAATTTTACGTGGTTCGGTTTCTCAATAAACCTACATCCACGATCCACAATGGATAATTTACTATAACTCTTATAGTTACACAGTACAATTTTTAGACGGAGAAAATTATAAACCCTCTCTCACACAACACCCAATAACCCAGTACACCCTTTTTCACAGTGAACAAAGATTAAAGAAATGTAGGATAATTTTTGGACAGACAAAAATTATCAAAGCCCTCTCACTAATAAAAAGAAGCCTTACTTCTTTTCACTCACTCACATACACAACTCTCTCCAATTGTGATTTTATCGTATTTTTCTTCTTGCATGAATTTGCCTTTTATAGGCAAATTCATGTAGCAAGCAAAGTTGAATTTTGCTTGCTCAAAATTAGATTTATGCAACAAGCAAAGTTCAACTTTGCTTGTTCAATTTGGTGCTGACCTTTTTTTTTTTCTTTTCTTCAACAACAATTTTAATTTATTAGGCTTGTGGGCCCTGCATGTTAGAGGGATCCACACCTACTAACAAATCTCCCCCTTACGATAACATAGAGGGTTTCATTATAACTGCAACTCTCTGTCAGTCTTTCCCGTGAGTATGAGTCTCTTCATGCTCCCCCTCGAGCAAGAGTCTTCTACACTTTGAAGTTTAATGGTCATTTTAAGAACCAGTTTACAGGACTCCCCCTTTTCCGCTGATGTGAAATTAACACTCTACTTCAAAATTTCACATACCTTAACCTTGTTAGAAAACCTAGCTCTCTTTGTATTTTTCTCGATTTTCTTCACTTTATTGCTTCCTGTCTGCAAAAGAGAATGACCATCCAGATAACAAATATTTTTCCCTTTTTTCCTACCTTGCATTACCAAGCTACCTCCTCTATATACTTTACATATTTTTTCATTACCAACATATTTGTACTCATGCGATGTCAGCTCTCCTAGTGAAATTATGTTTGCTCCAGCAGCAGGTACAAATTTCACATTGAAAATATTTTTTACAATACCATTGTGGACTTTCAGGCGAACTCTCCTAACACCTTTAATCTTCAACTTCAATTTGTTTCCCACATTGATATAGCTAAATTCTCCATCAGTATGTAAAGTATCAAACATAGCTCGATCTCTGCAAATGTGCATATCAGAAGCATAATCCATCACCCAGTTAGAATTGCTCTCACCAGAGCAACTACCAAAATCTTCACCTTGTACTAGGTGGAATTCATCATTAGACTCATCACTGGTTTTGACCACATTAGAGGAATCATCATCATCAATATTCAGCTTACCCTTCATCTTCTCTTGCAGCTTCTTAAGACTCTTCAAGTATTTTTTAAATTTCGGGCAGCAATGTTGTATGTGACCAGTTTCTCCACAATAATAGCACTCCATATTTCTATAATCTCTCGGCCGAGATTTTGATATGTTCCTGTGATCACCTCTCCTTTTATTTTGATTCCTCTCTCTCTCACTCCTCTCAACTAGTACTATGCCCTCACTCTCAGTTGAAGTGCTCTCACCCCTCATCATCCTCTCATTTTCTCTTAACACCGCTGTAACCTCAATCAACTTTAGTGTGGTTTTTCCAACACATATTGTTTGCACCAACGGTTTGTAGGATTTGGGCAATGATGCAAGAAAAAGTAATGTCTGCTCCTCATCTTCAACCTTTTCACCAGCATTTAGCAGCTGGCACACTAGCTGATTAAATTTATTGATGTGGTGTCATGGAGGTTTCTTCCTTCCTTTATCTTGAGCGAATACATCTCCATTTTCATGAACAACCGGTTAGTCAACGACTTTGATGCATAGATCTCCTCCAATTTGTCCCACAACTTCTTTGGTGATATTTTCTTAATCACTTCAAATTTTACTTGTGGGGCAAGTGCTAACAGGATGGTGCTCACCACCTTCCTTTGGATAATCTTCCATTCGCTCTCAGTTATACTTGTTGGCTTTTCTTCATCTAAAGCCGAATCAAGACCTTGTTGCACCAAAAGATCCTAAATAATACTCTGCCATAGAGTAAAATTACCCTTTCCATCAAACAAAAGGGTTGTATACTTTAGTATACCCTCCATGGTATCTAGAAACGCCTCTGTTGAGAACACCTTTCACCAAGGTAGTACTAAATAATCCAAATTTGAGAAAACCGAGCTCAAAAATGGAATCAACACATCAATTTTTTTGGTGAAATAGACCTTTTCAAAATTTCTACTGCGGGACCCGGTGAATAGTACCCGACACTATTCACAGCACGCCAAATTTTTTTTTTCTCTACCCCAAAATAAGAACCAAGAGCTCTGATATCACTTGTTGAAAAATTTTATGGGATATTTTACACGCACAGCGGAAGCAGAAATTAATAAATAGCCCACCGCAAAAATAATAAGAATTTTACGTGGTTCGGTTTCTCAATAAACCTACATCCACGATCCACAAGGGATAATTCACTATAACTCTTATAGTTACACAATATAATTTTTGGACGGAGAAAATTGTAAACCCTCTCTCACACAACACCCAATAACTCAGTACACTATTTCTCACAGTGAACAAAAATTAAAGAAATGTAGAATAATTTTTGGATGGGCAAAAATTATCAAAACCCTCTCACTAATAAAAAGAAGCCTTACTTGTTTTCACTCACTCATATACACAACTCTCTCCAATTGTGATTTTATCGTATTTTTCTTCTTGCATGAATTTGCCTTTTATAAGCAAATTCATGCAGCAAGTAAAGTTCAACTTTGCTTGCTCAAAGTCAGATTTATGCAGCAAGCAAAGTTCAACTTTACTTGCTCAATTCGGTGATGACCTTTTTTTTTTTTTTTTTTTTTCTTCAACAATAATTTTAATTTATTAGGTTTATGGGCCCTCCATGTTGGAGGGACCAACACCTACTAACAATATCCTCAAGAAGCCTAGCTTGGTGTTTCCTGGTGACTTCCATGTTCAACTATTGGAGAAAGAATGATTATGGAAGTACCGCTCTACCGTTCAATAAATAATAAATTATTGCATTTTTCATAATAATAATTGTTAAGAATCCCATATTGATTGGGTTATCAAATAATATAAGTAGTTACATAGGGTGAAGACTTATTACCCAAATAGCTAGTTTTAATTATTTTGATATGTCAAGTATTCCAATATATATTGTATTATTCATAAAAATCCAATCCCAATTGTAAGCTTGTTTTACATGTATCCAAATAATAAAATTGGCTCTTTATGGCTAGTTTTCTTGCCTTTTGGATAATTTGCAAAGATAAATTTTTAATAATATAATATTTGTCTTTGGGTTCGTAGTTGAGTAATCCAGTGTTGTCTCATATTGTAGAAATTTAAGAGTTCAAACCTTGACAATTATAATCTCCTTTTCTCCTTTTTTTTTTTTTTATAGTAAATATGGTTCTGACTGGAACTTGAATTCAAGATTTTTCAGTTTTGGAGATGACTGCAGTACCACTGAATTAAAGGCTTATTAGTAATCATAATCTTCTTTAATGAATTTTCAATATATTGAAAAATTAATATGATATTTAAATTTAATTTTTATTGTAATAAAATTCAATAACACTAATTTAAAATATTGAAATCAATATTTAGATATTATGCATATTAGAGGATAAAATTTGAATCAAACATTCAAGTGAACATAATTTTATCATAGGCTACCACCCGATATGGTGCAAACTATGAAATGCAAATGTGCAATTTCATGTGAGTAGTGGTGCATATACATACATTCAATTTAAGAAATAACTAGTATCAAATCAGAGTTCTTATTTTGAGTATGTGTTTAGAGTACTTACTTGTTTCTCCTCGAATGATACATACAAATTTATATATGTACTAGGAAGGCACCCGCGCATGCATTGCCGCGGGTTTATATTAGTCGCTAAATATAAATTTAATTTCATTGTTATATATTTACATTAAAAAAATATATAGAATAATATTTAATCATATCATCAATGCATTAAGAAAAAAATATAACCAAAAAATATCATTCACCAAACATAACAATATTTTATTTATTATAACAGTAATACTAATCCTATATATAAACTCAGTTACATATATTACAAACAATGGTAATTAAATAATATAACAATTTAGAATAAGTATAATTAATTTCTCATTCCCAAATGTTAAGAAGAATATATATAGTCAATAACACAGAACTGGATAAATACCAATAAGCTTAGGTAATAATACATAGTTGAGAAGACCTGGCACTCACTTGTCACCTAAATTGGTGCATTGTCTTTAGCTACCACAAAAGAATTCTTGGAGTCACCTGAAGATTAAAAAAATTAACAAAGAGATTATAAAGAGCAACAAAAAATTTCTTATGAGCCCAATAATGATCTTAGTTGACATGAAAAGCACAAATGACTGACAAACTTTCATGTTGGACAATGAGAAACAAAGAAGAGATGAAAAGAAGGATGTGATAAGGGATAAAATATACCGAATTGAATCAGAACTATAATGGGCCAGACCTAATTGCCTAATCTACCTAAAAGCCCAATATGGGAAGGTCAAGATCAAGCTAACATGCAAATAGTCATCCTAATCCGACTCACACTAGAAGTCCTTGTCCAATCCATATAAGGACACATAACTTACATAAAGACTTACAACTTATAAATACTCCAAATATCAACCTTCACAGGTATGAGGAACAAAAGTCTAAAAAACTCTCTCTTTACATTCTCTCTCAAACCATCATTGACTTAGGTATCGGAGGCTCTCCCGGGAGCCCTTGACCTGCTTTTTTCTTTGACCTCAGGTTCTACTCTTTCGAGGAATCCTCCATCAATAGTACCAAATGATTTTAGCTTCATCAAATTGGCGTCGTCTGTGGGAAACATTATAAGAAAGCTGTGTTTCTACATCTATATTTCAGCTGGAAATAATTATTCCGGTCATCACAATTTTTATTCCATTGAATTTGAGAAATTTGAGATCCATCACCAAAAACAACCCAAAAAAAAAAATTAGATCAGCAAAAAAAAAAAAAAAAGAGCAGAAAAAAAAGAAAATCGAAGAAGCAAATCGCAGAAAGAGAGGGAGGAGAGAGAAAAGGGGCTGCCATTTTTGACTCGTCCACCTCCAGTCATCCATTCACGTCGCCGCCACCACCATAGCCAAACCCAGATGCCGGCGACCTCAGCACCAGAAACTCACCGACAGAAGACGTTGGAGAAGCTCGTACGAGCTGCTTTAAGCTCCGTCAGGGATGAAAACTTCAACAGTGAATTTCAGCCAATCCCAGCCTTCATTTCCAGCCAATCTAGTGTCAATAGACTCGTCTTAGTCCCAGCTTCATTTCTATACCCACCATGCAGTCGATTTGTTGCTGGAGAAGGAGATTGGAGAATCGACCACCAAGAGTTCCAAGGCCAATTCCAGCCAAATAGAGGTGATTCACGGTAATTAGCCTGCATTTATGAACTCTTGGCACCGAGACGAAGCTGGTGATATCTTCCCCGCCTCTATAACTTGTGCCGGTGATGCGCCAGTCACCAGGTTCCAGCGAGTGGGCCCCACGCACCGGCGAAGCTCCAAACATGCAGAATTTCACATTTCACTCGTACATTATGAATCCGAAACCCGTTCGTCGAAATTTCATTCCGAACATGCGTTGAAATATCATAAATCAATTAATCAGACTGCGAAAAAGCTACTTTTTTTATTCATAATGCATCTCTATGGATCCGAAAATTCTTTCGAACAATCTTTGAAGCTGTTAAACAATATTACAGATAAGTTTTTAATATTTCTTATATTTTAAATTTAATTTTGTAGCATTAGTCGCAATAGATTTTTGTGCCTTGTCTTACTGTCTCTAGGGCTAGTCTCATTAGGCTATTCTGCCTCATTTGGAGGACTTTTATTATTTATTTATTTGCATTTTAAAGCTGTCAAAAATTCTTTCGAACAATCTTTGAAGCTGTCAAACAATATTATAGATAAGTTTTTAACATTTCTTATACTTTAAATTTAATTTTGCAACATTATTTGTTGAAATAAAATGCAAATAAATAAATAATAAAAGTCCTCCAAACGAGGTAGAATAGCCTAATGAGACTAGCCCTATAGACAGCAAGACAAGGCACAAAAATCTATTGCGACTAGCTCAAGAGAGGAAAGTATAGGCACCCGACCAAATTGTGACGAGTACTCCAGGCGAAAGTCCAAAAAATAACCTATTGAGATTGGTTTAAAAGATCAACGAGGCCCCTTATAAGAAAAGGAAAATGCCAAACTAAGTCCAGGCAAAAGTCCAATAGGAAAAAGACATAGTGAACTCTAGGCGGAAGTCCGAGAGGCAAAAGACTTAACAAGTCCGGCCGAAAGTCCAAAAGGCTCCAAAGGCCTAGTTCAGCTAGGCAAAAAGCCTTCGATCATCGAGGCATCATAGACCTCTACGTGAGACATATTTCATTAAAGACCTCTAAGTGAGGCATATTACTATCATTATCTAAACTCTATCTGTGAAATAGGATTTATCAAGTCCTCGATCAACAAGGCAGATCATTCAAAGACCTCGATTGATGAGGTGATTCTCTAAAGTCCTCAATTAGTAAGGCATATTTTCTTGAAGACCTCTGTAAGAGGTGGATTTCTAAAAGTCCTCGATAGTCGAGGCATGATTTCTCTAAGTCCTCCAAGAGTGAGGCATCATTATCTAAAATCCTCCGCGAGCGAGGCACGGATTTCTTAAGCCCTTGACAGATGAGGCATATTATTACTGAGGGAGCATGATTCTTTACCAGTGAAGTACACTATTATCATAAAATTCCTCGGTTAGCGAGGCAGATCAGTCGAAGACCTCTATCAAAAAGTAGGGGGGTTTCGCAGATTATCTAAGTCCTCGGTCAGCGAGACATATATTATTATTATTATTTGAGTCTTCGACGAATGAAGCAAACTATTATTATTATTATCTAAAGTCTTTAGGTGACAAAGAAAATTATCACATAAGACCTCTTTTAGTGAGGCACACATGATTATATAAATCCTCAGTTAACAAGGCATATTATTTGAAGACCTCAATTGACGAGGTGAATTTCTAAAGTTCTCGGTTAACGAGACAAGTCATTCGAAGACTTTGATTGACGAAGTTGATTTCTAAAGTCCTTTATCAGTGAGGCAGGTTTTCTTAAAGACCCCCGAGTGGAGTAGATTATATTTGCAGATTTTATTTTTTATTAATGGTGTTTATCAAAGAGCAACAGCAGGAATTTAAAAAATCCCAACAATCAGAATCCAAGGAGCAATCTCAAACATACAACATGAAAAACAAAAGAGAAGAAAATTTAAATTGATCAGATGCAAAAAAAAAAAAAAAAAAAAAAAAATTAATTAACAAATACATAAATATAATCAAAGAAAATTCCATACCAAAATCAAAGAGCAACAACAGGAATTCAAAAGATCCCAG
>CATKHJ010606872.1:0-16026 GCA_949750685.1 Vernicia montana
TAAGTTGGGCCCGGCCCAATATAATATACTTACAAGCCCATTGACTAAAGTCAAATAAAGAGCCATCTAGTTCGTATCCAAGCAGGAAGCGGATTAAAGCAATACAGCAAGCCAATCTATATCCGAACCGATCAAGGAAATCCATATTCAACTCTTGTAAGAATCTCTCTCCTATAAATACCTCAAAATTAAACCAGCAGAAGGTACATGCATTCTTGCTAATTTAAACACAAACAATACTCCAATATTATTCTCAGTCTCTTGCATTGAGCCTATTCACTAACTTGACCGTCGGAGTGGCTTCGCTAGGCACCCCGCCTAGCCCACTTAACTCTTGTTTCTTCTTACAGGTCGCACTAAATCAATTTGAACTCAACTAAAGGTGAACTATTCTAAACGAGCTCACTTCGCTTGGAATTAGCTTCATCAATTATTAATAAATTTATAGACTAATTACTAATTTTGAAACAGTAAAAACAAAAACATATATACATTTTAAATTAGATTTTAAAATTATAGAAATCAAAATGCAATCTAATTTAAAATGTTAGGGATTAAAGCATTAATGAAAATTTATAATTTTATGGTAATGACTAATATATTTGTTGATCTATATTGGGTGTCCAATTTAGTCAATCTCGATTTTGATCTTGACAATCAAATTGAATGACACTAATGATTTATATAAGTGTATTATGACAGATAAAATGCCTTTAAAAAGGTTGGAAATAAAAAACTTAGAAAATTCTCTAAGTATTCTGCTGGACCCATAAGTCACGCCCGTAATAGGTCAGTCGCGACCGCAGCTCAGCAAGTCGCTACCACAAATCAATTCAAGCTTAAAAACCTAAATTCAATTAAGGTCCAGAGAGCTCCACAGTCACAATCGCGACCACAACACTAAAAGCTAAATGAAGATAGCGACCACGACCGCGATATTCATATTGCAGAGAAACTTTCCAATGGTCATATTGAACAAGTAATGAAAATCAGCCATGTGTCATTAGCCATTGAGACATATGAAGATCGCACCCGCAATTCAGCAGTAGAGACCACTAAATGGACATCGCAACCACGATTAAAGCTTCATGACCGCGATTCAACTCTGACAGTGCATTTAATGTAGATTTTCTAACTGTTAGGAAGAGATTTGGCCATGCTTCATTTGTAACAGCTCTTTGGTGTTGGGAGGCTATAAATACTCCCTCCAAATGCCTTCAATAACAACCAACAACTTCTCTAAGTGGTCAAACTCTTGTAATTTGATTTCTTAAGCCTTAAACTTCATCTAACACACTTTGTGTTTGTTTTAAGAGCTTTTATTGCTCAAGGGTTGGGTGTTAACCACAAAACACTTGTTAAGTTGAGAGTGAGCCTTTAGGAAACTCTTGTTAGGTTTGAGTGTGAGCCTTGTTAAAATACTTGTGAGGTTTGAGTGTGAGTCTTGTTAAAACACTTGTTACATTTAAGTGTAAGCCTTGTCAAAACGCTTGTAAGGTTTGAGTGTGAGCCTTGGGAAAACACTTGTAAGGTTTGGTGTGAGCCTAAATACTAAGTTGGGAGTGAACTTGGTAAAACTCCATTGATAGTGAAAATACATAATTGAGGTTGGGGAGTGGATGTATGATTGTTATAATCCGAACCACTATAAATCTTTGTATTCTTTCGCTTCTTCCCTACTCTCTTTATTATTTAATCTTTAATTACCCACCAATTCAACCCTTCTTCTTGGTACACATTGGGCAACAAGTGGTATCAGAGCATTGGTCTCACTTTTACAAGCTTCAACATGTAAGAAAAGATCAAAATGGCCAATGAAAGAGCAAATCATCTCAAGTCTCACTTTGATGGCATTGATTATACTTATTGGAAGTATAGAATGGAGGTTTATCTTGATAGTGATCTCATAGATGTATGGGATAGTGTACTTGAAGAATGGAAACCTCCATCAAGGACCATTGAAGGTGAAGAAGAGATGATTCCTAGGAAAAAGTGGGTTGAAGCTCAAAGAAAGGTAAATGGGAAAAATAAAAGAGCTATGGCTATTCTTCTTAGTACCTTGTCTAGAGAAGAATGTGGAAGAGTTCAAAAATGTACAAGTGCTTATAGCATTTGGAGGACATCAGAGAACTATTATGAAGGGTCCAAGAAAGTAAAGTCAAAGAAGATTCAAATGTTTGTTCATGAGTATGAGCTCTTCAAGATCAAGCCCAATGAAAACGTGACCGATATGACCAACCGATTTCTTGGAATCATCACAAGCTTGAAGAAATTTGGGAAGAGTTATTTTTTGAAAGACATCAACAACAAAATTCTTAGAGCTCTTCCAAAGAAGAACTTTGAATCCAAGGTATTTTCAATTGAAGAAGCTCATGATCTTGACAAGCTACCTACAGATGTTCTCATTGGTAAACTTCTTACTCATGAGATGATCTTGGAAAAGGAAGAAGTCCAAGGTGAGAAGAAGAAGACACTTGCTTTCAAATGCTCCACACAAAAAGAAGATGATAGTGAGAGTCAATGTAGTGACTCAGATGAGAGCATCGATGATGATGAAGAGATGACAATAATAACAAAAAGAATGAAGGTGATCATCAGAAAGAAAGATAAGAGACCATTTAAGAAGTCCTCTTACAACTCCAATTCCAACAAGGAGAAGAATGAAGTGACTTGCTATGATTGTAGAAAGCAAGGCCACATAAAACCAGATTGTCCTAAGAACAAGAAGAAGAAGAAATGGAATAAAGAGAAGAAGAAGGGTTTAAAAGCTACTTGGGATAATGGTTCCTCAAGTGATGAAGAAGATGATGAAATTGCCAATCTTTACTTCATAGCCTTAGAGGATCCTACATATGAGGTATGTTTTACTTTCCACTCATATGATGACGATAATTGTGATAATGATATGCATGATGTGGATGATGATGAGCTTATGGAAGCTATGGTCTTAAAATATGAAAAATATTTTTCTAAAATGAAATGTTATAGAGAAAAATATTCACAACTTAAGAAGGAGTTCAAAGGTCTTAGAAAACTTGTTTTGAGCTTGAAAACATCCTATGTTAACCTCAAAAATTCATTGGATGAAGTTTCTACAAAAACCTCCTCATTTGAATCATTATACAAAGAAAATAATTCTTTAAAATTAGAGGTTGAAGAATTAAGATCCTCCATCTCTAAATTTCACAAAGGAAATGAAGCTTTAGATACACTTATTGTATCTCAAAGATCACCATTTGTGAAACATGGCCTTGATTTTGATAGTACATCATCTTCCATATCCTCCCCTCCTTTATTCATCAAAGCCTTTACTCCTTAAACCTCTAGCATTGAGAAAATCGGCAAAAGAGTCAAAGCACACACTAAACCCTCTAATCCTAAGAGGATTGTGAAAGGTTTACATGACTCAAGAGCTAACCATGCATACATGTATAAGAAGCATGCTCAAAAACACATAAAATCACAACATCAAACATGCTTTTGTACGCATCATGAAAATATTGTAAAAAGGCCACAATTTCACAACAAAATGGCAAAGCCCAAAAGACTTTCAAGTCAAAACTTAAGTGCCATTATTGTATTAAAAATGGGCATATAAATGTATTTTGTTATATAAGGAAGGCTCATCTAAAACTTGAGGATCCTTCTATGACTAACCCTTAAGGACCCAAATATACTTGGGTAACAAAGCAAAGATAAACTTCTTTTTCTTGTAGGTGTCTCATATTCACCACAAAGGGAGCTTGGTATGGTTCATGGGAGCTCTTTGCTTTACAATAGTTTGTTTTCATTCTTATTACTTATTTTCTTGTTTACTTTTTTACTTGCTACTTATACTCTCTCACCTTCAATCCATGGTTTCCTTACTCTCCCAAACCCTTTGTTTTTTATCTTGACAAAGGGGGAGAAAATATAAGAAATTGAATTTGTGACAAAGGGGAGAGAACATAACTTTTAAATTTTTCATGAACTGATTTGTTTTTAGGGAGCATTGATTGAGGGGGAGTATATGTCTTGTAATTGCACTTATTTTTTATTTGAAATTCAATTTGTTTGTCAAAATCAAAAAGGGAAAGATTGTTGACCTAAATTGGGTGTTCAATTTAGTCAATCTCGATTTTGATCTTGACAATCAAATTGAATGAAACTAATGGTTTATATAAGTATATTATGACAAATAAAATGCCTTAAGAAAGGTTGGGAATCAAGAACTTAGAAAATTCTCTTAGTATTCTGCTAGACTTATAAGTCGCTCCCGTAACACCTTCGTTGCGCCCCCAATAGGTCAGTAACGACCGCAAATCAATTCAAGCCAAGAAGCCTAAATTCAATTAAGGTCCAGAGAGGCTCACGGTCAAAGTTGTGACCACAACACTAAACACTAAATGAAGATAGAGACCATGACAAGGATATAGCGAATGCGATATTCATATTTTAGAGAAACGTTCCAATGGTCATATTGAACAAGCAATAAAAATCAGCCACGTGTCATTAGCCGTTGAGACATATGAAGATGGCGCCCGCAATTTAGTAGCAGCGACCGCTATATGGACATTGCGACCACGATTAAGGCTTCGCGACCGCGATTCAACTCTGACAATGCATTTAATGCAGATTTTCTAGTTGTTAAGGAGAGATTTGACCATGCCTCATTTGTAACGGCTCTTTGGTATTGGGAGGCTATAAATACTCCCTCCAAAGGCCTTCAATAACAACCAACAACTTCTCTAAGTGGCCAAACTCTTGTAATTTTATTTCTTAAGCCTTAAACTTCATCTAACACACTTTGTGTTTGTTTTAAGAGCTTTTATTGCTCAAGGGTTGGGTGTTAACCACAAAACACTTGTTAGGTTGAGAATGAGCCTTTAGGAAAACTCTTGTTAGGTTTGAGTGTGAGCCTTGTTAAAACACTTGTCAGATTTGAGTGTAAACCTTATCAAAACACTTGTAAGATTTGAGTGTGAGCCTTGGGAAAACATTGTAAGGTTTAGTGTGAGCCTAAACACTAAGTTAGGAGTGAACTTGGTAAAACTCTATTGATAGTGAAAATACCTAATTGAAATTGAGGAGTGGATGTAGGATTAGTTATAATCCGAACTACTATAAATCTTTGCATTCTCTCTTTTTCCCTAATCTCTTCATTATTTAATTTTTAATTACCCACCAATTCAACCTCTTCTTGGTGCACATTGGGCAATAATATTAAATTAATTATAAAATTTGGGGTTTTAAATTGTCTAAGTTTAAAATAATAAGTGTTTAGTAATTAATCCGATTAAAAACATAAGAAAATTATATTTTATTCTTCATATCAAAGCATTTTGGATTGATTTGGTCATAAATAAAAATTTTGTTCTAATTTAACTAAATAAAATTTTTCGAGGGGGTATAAGTGGACATTACTCTAACACTTTGCATACCAACAAGATGGAGAGGTAAAGGGAAGTTATTTTAAAGGAAGGGAAGGGGAGAGGAGGGAAAATTTTCAATTTATTTTGTTTGAAAAATTAAAATTTAATTAATAAGTGGAAATAATATTATTTTATTTGGATGGAAGGGAAGAGATGCGAATTATAATAATAAAAAGATTAAAAAAAAAGTACCAAGTAAATAATAAAGAAAATAAGAAGAACACCCATATAAATTTTCAACAAGAATAAAATCTACTAGTCATATTAAATTTTTAAAAATAATTTTCAAATAATAAAAGTTTGAGATCATTATTAATAATCTTGAAATAAAATTAGATGCATTAAAATGAATTTATTAATAAAAGAAAGAACGATAAAAGCTTATTTAGAATACTATTAAATTGATAATGGTAAAAATAACTATACAAATAAATTATAATTTTTCATCATGAATTGAAATTTTTTATATCATAATTTAAAGTATAATCAATTTCAACTCATATAAGGAAAATGGAAGTAAATTGCTCCCTCTCCTTTTAAAAAAAAAAAAAATACCAAACAAAATAGGTGATAATTTCCCCATTCATTTTCCCTCCTCCTCCCTAAATTCAATCCTATCCATGTACATTGCAGTAGTTGAAGGATAATTTGCACTTTATTTATATGTATTTGAAACCTGTAGGTAGGCATAGTTATAAACAATAATTCATTTTATTGATGTGATTTGCTCTCTGTTTCAAGTAGATGATTTATGATAGACTATTAAAGCAAATGAAATGATTACTATAATTTTTGGGTTTTCTTCCACACCTACACTATATTTCATTTCAAGTGATCCAATGTTATCTATCTGGGTTTTTTACACAGAGACGTAAAATAAGAGAAAAAATAATAAAAATACACTCAATAAAATTTTTCAAATACGCTCAACTCTTTTTTCTTACTAATTTGCATAACTTTTTCCAAGAAACAACTCTCTTATGCTATGGACTAGTTTCAATTTTTCTGCGATGGTGTCGGTGCTAGTGTCAGTCCGGCACCGGCCGATGATTGTTCAATAAGACGTGAACAGTTGGCCAATGACGCCAACATTAAAATAACAATAAGAAACCTCATCAATTTTTTGGGGGGTTCAATTGAAGATTTTGATGATGAATGAGAAAGGAAGCTAAAGGGTTTTTGTTTTTGTTAATTTTGTATGAGTTTACATTTGGTTTTTTAAATAAAGGTTGTGAAGGTAGAAATTTTGGTTTGAATTTTGGAATTAAAAATGAGAATCTCTCATCATCATCATCATCATCGTGAATTTGTACCTATGGATCTTGAACTCCAATCTCTGGCCTGCTTTCTTCAGTCCTTTAACACCCACCATTCAATCCACTAAGGCAAACAACTCCACCTTCTCTTTTTCAAAAAGGGTCTCATAAATTAAACTCTTTCACTGGCAAACCGCCTTTTGCAAATGTATGCTTGGTGTGTCAGTGTGAGCGATGCACATAAACTGTTCTATGAAATGCCTGAAAGAAATTGCTTTTCATGGAACACCTATAAGCTATAATGCTTTCTGCCTATTATCATAACTGGTTAATTTTCCGTGTTTTGTATGGATATTTTTTAATATTGTAAGGTATAAATTTGATTGAAGTTCTTTTTAAGATCGTAGAATAAATTTAAAGGCAAAAAATAAAGATTTTTATTAACCTACATAGACTTTTTGTGATCTCTGATATATAATTGACGTTTTTAAAACATAATTTTTATTTTTATTTTTATTTTTATTTTCTTTTTCTTTTTCTTTTTCTTTTTCTTTTTCTTTATTTATTTTGCATTGTAATTTTTTTTGGATCTTTCATAATTTAACACTTCAATTTCCAGATTCAAACTTCTTTTGTTTTTACAGGAAATAAATGGCCATCAAATTGACTAGCTATGTCCTAATTAACAGCATATAGCCATATCACAGGATTCCAACTTTAAACAGTTTAATTATTTTACCTTAATTTTTAAAATTAATTATAATAACATTTAATTTAAATTAAAATGAAAAATAATTTATTCTACCTATCACTTTATTATTAATTGCTTATTAATGATTTCAATTCTATCATATTCTCAATCTCTTCTCAATTGTTAAAAATTATGATGAGTATTATTTTGACTAAGTGAATAAAATTACAACTAATTAATTTTTAAAATTAAAATAAATTAAAATATATTTGAAAATTTTAGGTACAATTATATATTGGACACATTTCTCACTCAAAAAAGTTGCTTCTTTTCTTCTTCTTTTTTCATATAAAATTCTTGCCATTTTAAGATTTTTTTGATATATGAATTATAAACTAACAATAAATGGTATACGTATACTAAAATTTAGTATATATTTGGTATCTACAACTATTTTAATACATACAAATTGCAAATTTGAAAAAAAATAAAAAGATAAACTAATAGTAATTGGCATATGTATACTAAAATTTGGCTTACTTTAAGTATATGTTTGGTATCTGTAACTACTTTATATATATACAGATTGCACATTTGAAAAAATTAAAAAGATATATAAAGTAACAATAAATGGTATACGTATACTAAAATTTAGTATATGTTAACTATATATTTGGTATCTGCAACTACTTTAATATATACATATTACAAATTTGAAAAAATTAAAAAGATAAACTAACAGTAAATGGTATATGTAAAACCCGAGATTTAATTGTATATGTGTACATTGAAATGGAATGGTTAAGATAAGTTATATGTGTGTAATGTGTGATGTGTATATGTATTGCATTCCTTTGATGATGTTATTAATCTTGAACCATATATGATATGCTTGTGATGGTATGGGACTCTTGTGATGATAGATGTTTACATTTTGTGTACTAAGAATTGTTTGATTTAGATAGAATGATTTTGAAGCATTGGGAGAGAAAGAAATGAAGTTTTGAGCTGATGCAGTATTGAACGCTTGTTCAATAGGGTGAATGCTCGTTCACAGAGGTGAACTTTCGTTCCAAATGCTTCTGTGTGAATAGTATTATTTCTGGAAATTGAAGATGAATGCTCATTCAAAAAGGGATGAACGCTCGTTCAAGAGGGATGAACGCTTGTTCAAGAAGGTGAACGCACATTCAAGGTCGGTGATTATAAAAAGACAACAGCAGACCCAAAAACACATGAAATCAAACTCATCTTCAATATTTCGACTTTTCTGACCCTAAATCTCCCACTAAAGTCTCATTAATGCTTCTTAAAGACTAAGATGCATTAAATTAACTCAATGACTCAAGGAATACTCAAAGATCTAAGTAGATTCTCCTTAAATTCTTGGAAGATTTGATTTTGGTTTGAAGAAATATTTCAAGGTAAATGTCTAATCTTTCATTAATTATTATGGATTTTGTTGTTAGATGGTTTTAGAATCTTTATAGAGTTAGATAGAAGTGATTATGAGTATTAATTTCTATTGATGGGTTGTTGGGTATTTTTGGGTTAGAACCCTAGAAATTGTTCTTGAGGAAATAAGTTCAATTCTTGTTGTTTCTTAGGATGTTCTTTCATTGAATTGGAGAATTTATCCATAGAATTAGAGTTCATAGACTCTAGATTGATTGAAATTACCTGTAATTCATAATTTCATTAAGTTGTAAGCTTATTCTTCTTCAATTGTGGATTTCAGGTGCTAGAGTTGAGGAGGATAGATTGGCAAGTGGTAAAGCTTCTTGATCTTTTCTTCACAAGAAGTTACATTGATGTATAATTTTGGATTCTTGTGTTATTGAGTATTATAGTCAAATATTCATTCTATAGCGCTCCATAGTAAAATGCTAAGGTATAAGTATAATAAAATGATTCTTGGAACGATTGAAGTATTATTTTGCCTTTGTTCATTATGGATGATCATTAAGATTAATCCTTAATCCATAGTGAACAATGGATGGATTATGTATGAAATGATGATGTAAATTCCCTGATATGATTGAGGGATAATGATATTAAATGCTTCTTATGGTTATTGTATGATTTTAATTGTTGATCCAAGTTATGTTTATATGGTTCTACAGGTGTTTTGTGGTCTTAAACTTACCCACGCTCTAGGACCGTCACACCATGGAAGTTGGGGTATGACAATATACGTATACCAAAATTTAGTATACGTTTAGTATCTACAACTACTTTAATGTATACAGATTGCAAATTTGAAAAAATTAAAAAAGATATATAAACTAACAATAAATGATATACGTATATCAAAATTTGGTATACGTTAAGTATATTTTTGGTATCTACAACTATTTTAATATATACATATTGCAAATTTGAAAAAATTAAAAAGATAAACTAACAGTAAATGCTATACGTATACCAAAATTTGGTATATGTTAAATATATATTTGATATCTGCAATTATTTTAATATATACATATTGCAAATTTTAAAAAATTAAAAAATATATATAAACTAACAGTAAATGATATACATATACCAAATTTTGGTATACGTTAAGTATATTTTTGGTATCTACAACTACTTTAATATATACATATTGCAAATTTGAAAAAATTAAAATGATAAACTAACAGTAAATGGTATACATATATCAAAATTTGACATACGTTAAGTATATTTTTAGTATCTACAACTACTTTAATATATATATATTGCAAATTTAAAAAAATTAAAAATATAAAATATCGGTAAATAGTATACGTATATGAAAATATAGTATACTTTATGTATATGTTAAGTATATTTTTTCAGTTTGTTCACAAAAAGAACAAATCTAGAAAATGGTATATGTTTGGTATATATATATATATATATATATATATATATATATTACCTTACACCATGGTTATTTACTACTGGTATTGCTTATGCTAAATTATTTTACAAGCATTTTTCAAGGTCTAACTCTCACACACGAGCTCGCAGGAACATCTCTCGTCACTATGATCTCAGATTAATTTA
This sequence comes from Vernicia montana, assembly GCA_949750685.1. Classification (NCBI taxonomy): domain Eukaryota; kingdom Viridiplantae; phylum Streptophyta; class Magnoliopsida; order Malpighiales; family Euphorbiaceae; genus Vernicia; species Vernicia montana. The sequence goes on from CATKHJ010606872.1 coordinate 10,389, forward strand.
TATATGTATATTAATATATAAATAAAATAACTCATTTTCTTTATTTATTCCCAATATATTTATTTATAATGTATCTTCTTTGCTTTTGGTTTACAGGGTAATGAAATGTTTGCTTTGTACTTGGGTGAGACTATGGCATTTACTCAAATAATACAAATTTATTTTTTAGTTTCTTTTTGGCCCAATTAGATAATTTTTTTGTTTGAAGATAATACAAACAATGAATATCATCAGAGAAAGTTTGAATTAGTGGCAAGACATTGGTTTCTTAAATGCTGATGATATAAAACGACCAGGAAGGGATGGTTGGAGTTGCCTTTCGGTTTTGGTAGAGACACTGGCAAGATCATTGGGATCTATTTGGAGATTGAATATTTATCCAAAAGTTCATCCGCTTTACTGTTAAAGGTGAGCAACTGACATTTCAAAGTAGAGAAAAAGCCTTTGGAAAAAAAAAAAAAAAAAAAAAGTAGAGAAAAAGCCAAAATAATGCAAGTAGTATTCTATTTTTTGCATCAATTCCATGACCCACATACCTAGCTTTGTTATCTTTGAAGAGGCTATAAATACCAAATTTGAGTTCAGATCATCTCATCACACTCAAACTCACAGAAATACAAGCTCAAAATTCTTAACAGCCACCAACCTCCACTTTCTCTTGATTCAATGGCTTGAGAAATTCAGCCAATCCCGCAAGGTCAGGTTTCTGCACCAAGAAAATTAAACCATCTAACATCAACAAAATCCACTTCTCAAACTAAGAATGCAATTCATTTGCATCGTCATCTAGTGATACTTAACCTCATCTCAAAATTATAAATTAAAAAAATAAAACTAAAGGCTGGTTTGATAATTCCACCACCTGAGTTTGCTTAGCCTTGACGAGAAGCTCCTTTTGAACACTAAAAGCTTGTTGAACAATCTTTGTAACCTCCAACACTTGTCCTCCAATCTTCTCCGCAGCAGCAAGAACTCTACCAAATATTGCCCAATCAAATCGTCGAAAGCCAAAATTGACAGATCCGACGTCGCATCAACTACACCAATGTCGACACCACCACCTCCTCTGAATCCCGATGTCGATAGTGCGTCCAATCGCACCACCGCCGATTCCAATATGAAAATAAATAAAATTTCCATAGCAATGAGTCACAAATGACCCAAAATCTGTTCCTATAATGCATGAGTCCAGAGAGGCAAAACCCATTAACCAAGACAAAAGAAACCAATCTCAAAAGTAAACCCAAAGAAATGAGCTGTCATTTTGATACAGAATCTCAACGCCACTGCCCAGCTAGTCACCGTCGCACCCGCAAGTCGCCATCGAACAGCCTGGACCAGGTCGCACTGGAATCGCGAGCCCGAGCCCCACCATCGTCGTTCCTCATGAGCTCGCCGTTGAGCCACCTGCACCAGTAACGAGCAGCGTTCATTCCTCCAAAAGCTCGACCGTTGAGCTTAACCCAGCAGGATTTTGAGGCTTTCCCACAAGGAAATCGAAGAGAAGAAACGATTCAAGAGATAGGGACAAATCAATCAAATAATGGGTAATTAAAAAAATAAAGATTTGAAAAGATTAGAACAAGGAAGGAAAAAGATCAACAAGAGTTACTGGTTTCTTGATTCTTGATTGTTGGTGGGTGAGTGAAAGACTGTTAAAAAACAAAAAAAATGTTAAAATGAAAGAAAGGAGGAGAGAATCTGTATTAAAAAATGGAAAAGTTTTGCTGTGGCAGCCGCGAAGCAGATTGCACGTAGCGGGGAAATAAAAAAAAAGAATGGGTTCCACTCATTTGTAAAAGACAAAAATCTTATATATAATGTATGGGAGAACTATATTGTACAGAATATTAGAAATACATACTGGTATGAAGATTATTTTAAGAACTTTTATATTTTGGGTCAGGAAAGCTGTAATTCAAATTGGGCTTCTCTCTCTCTCTCTCTCTCTCTCCCCTTAAGATTTGAAAGTTTGTAAATTAGGAAAATAAATAAATAAATAAAACTTCATTATTTTGTTAGTATAAGAATAAAACAAAGTGATATTCAGTAGCAAATAATGGGAAAAAAGGAAAAATAAGAAACTTTGAAAAAAAAAAAAAAGTTAACTCAATTTTATAAGTAATGAAATTTTTTATAACTTTGTTTTATGTTTAATTTATATATTGAATTATAAATCATCCTTGTGCTTAATCTTTTATTAGTAATTAGAAATTATTTTATCTTTCATATAAATTAATTTTATAATTAATGTTGTTATTTTAAATTATTTGAAGCTTTTACCAAGGAATAAAATAATTTTAAATATAGTAAAAATAGAATATTATTACTTATCGAAAAATAATTCATTTACCAAAAATATTTGAAATGAATTAAATATTTGATGGAGAATAATAATATGATAAAAAAAAAGAATTTATGGAAAAATAGAGAAATTTTGGAGAACCAAAAGTAGCACTGTCGACTTAAAATTAAGTTAGAGTTGACCAAAAATAAAATTTAAAGAAAATATGAACCTAAGCTAATCTATTTGAACAAAGCTGATGATTTTGATTGCACAAATGTCACAAATATATTGTAAGCAATGCTATGAATTTAAATAGGTCATATTTAAAGAGGGTTGTTAATATTTTATTTAAAGTAAAGAAATTAAAATGTGCAATTAAAAGGAAAAATTATACTATTTGAATTTCATAAAGTAGTGGAACAGAAACAAAATGTACAGCCATAGAGATTGAATTTTATGGCATAAAATTTGATAAAAATAAGTAATATATACTAGTTTTAATATACCGAAAACAAGTGTCGTATATAATAAGAAAACTTACAATGTAAATTTTGTATTAAAAAATGTACATATGAGACGCCTTATTATACGACTTCTAATAGAATACTTCACTTTTACAAGACCCTTTTTTTTTTTTTTTTCTTTTTTTTGAGACACGATATCTTTTTAAATGCCTGAAATGATTTGTGAATATTACTATTCCATTATAGAATGAAACAACATACCAACTCTAGTTAATATTTATCACATTCTAAAATCAAATGAAATCATATCATTATGAACCAACCTAAAAACTTTTTACAATGTATACAAGTAAAGTAAGTCAAATGTACGATTAAAAGGAAAAATTGCACTATTTGAATTTCAAAAAGTAGTGCATCAGAAACAAAATGTACAATCGGAGAGATTGAATTTTATGCCATAGAATTTTATAAAAATAAATAATATATACTAGTTTCATCATAGCAAGAACAAGTGTCATATATAATAAGAAATCTTGTAATGTAAATTTTTTAATAAAAAATTTACATATGAGACTCCTTATTATACAACTTCTAATAGAATACTTCATTTTTACATGACCTTTTTTTTTTTTTTTTTTTTTTGAGACATAAGATCTTTTTAAATGCCTGAAATGATATGTGAATATTACTACTCCATTATGTAATGAAACAATATACCAACTCTAATTAATATTTATCACATTCTAAAATCAAATGAAATCCTATCAATATGAACCAACCCAAAAACTTTTTACAATTATGTAAACAAGTAAAGTTAGTCAAATGTACGATTAAAATGAAATATTATACTATTTTAATTTCATAAAGTAGTGCATTAGAAACAAAATGTACAGCAAGACAAAATGAATTTTATGGCATAGAACTTTATAAAAATAAGTAATATATACTAGTTTCAATGTAGCGAGCGAGAACAAGTATCGTATATAATAAGAAAGCTTAAAATTTGTACATATAAGACGCCTTATTATACGACTTATAATAGAATGTAATGAAGTTGAGAAGTTGAGATGCGATCTTTTCTTTCCTATCCCGCCTTAACATAGTCAATGGTTTATGTGTGAAACTGTTATTGAAAATAGTAAAGCAAGTAAAATATATTATTAAAGTACACAAAAATATTATTTTATTTACGTTAAATACTCCAACAAAAACATAGTGTGCTACCAGAAATAATATCTTATGAATAAAGTTTATATATAGGTGATCAACTAGTAGCACAAGAGATATGAGAATCAATAAGATATGTGAATTTGATTTGTTCAAGAGAAATGTATCGCATAGAACAAGATACTCTCTTATATGAATATAAATTTGGTTATATTTAATTGTTGAGTTGGCAAGCGATATTTTCCTCCCTATTTGCCTGTCTAAACATATATATTGGATTTGTAGATTTTTTTAAGTACAGAAAAGTAAAATATATGATAAAATGGCAGTGATATACTATTTATATATAACAAAATGTACAGCATGACATAATGAATTTTATGGTACCAATTTTTATACCAACTCTAATTAATATTTATTACAATCTGAATTCATATGAAATCCTATCAATATGGAAAAACCTCAAAAAATTTATACAATTATGTGTTAGAGTACTAGCCCAAAAACAAAATGTACAGCCGGATATAATGAAATTTATGGTATCGATTTTTATACCAACTCTAGTTAATATTTATTACAATCTGAATTCATATGAAATTCTATCAATATAGAAAAAATCTCAAAAAAATTATATAATGATGTGTTAGACTAAATTAAGAAAAATATGACACATTATACTATTCGAAAGTCATAATGTATTGACCCAAAAACAAAATGTATAGCGGGACAGAATAAATTTTATGGTACCGATTTTCATACCAACTCTAGTTAATATTTATTACAATCTGAATTCATATGAAATCCTATCAATTTGGAAAAACCTCAAAAAATTTATACAATTATGTGTTAGACTAAATTAAGATAAAATGTACGATCTGCATGACACATTATACTATTATGAGGTCATAATTTATTGGCATAGAAATAAAATGTACAGTAGGATAGAATGAATTTTATGGTATCGATTTTCATACAAACTCTAGTTAATATTTATTACAATCTAAATTCATATGAAATCCTGTCAATATGGCAAAAAAAAAAAACTCAAAAAATTTATACAATTATGTGTCAGACTAAAATAAAATAAAATGTATGATCTACATAACTCATTATACTATTCGAAGGTTATAATGTATTGGCCTAGAAACAACATCTACAGTAGGACAGAATGAATTTTATGGTACCGATTTTACCGATTTTTATACCAACTCTAGTTAATATTTATTACAATCTGAATTCATATGAAATCTTATCAATATGGAAAAAAAAAAAACCTCAAAAAGTTTATATAATAATGTGTTAGACTAAATTAAGAAAAAATGTACAATCTACATGACACATTGCACTATTGGAGGTCATAATGTACTGAACTAGAAAAAAATATACAGCTGGACAAAATGAATTTTATGGTACTAATTTTTATACCAACTCTACATGACACAAAGGTTGTAGATCTACGATTTACAACCCTTATGGGAATCCGGACATGCATTTGCAAGAATTGAGGAGATAGAAGAGAAAATCAGAGCTTTGAAAAAGGACATTGAGTCACGAGGGAATATGTTACCGAGTTGTAGAAAGATGATAACTCTATTTTCTTAAAGTTATTTTACCTGTTTAAACTCAAATTTTGGTTCAGTTCTTGAGAATTTAATAATATTATTACTTATTTTGAGAAATAAATAATTCTAACAATTTATAAATAAATTATAAAATATTT
>CATKHJ010606893.1:0-10228 GCA_949750685.1 Vernicia montana
AAATTAATTTCTTTTTGAAAATCAAAACCGATAAAATAGTAATTCGATCCAGAAAATCACTCCGCTCACTCAAAATCCCCCCAAGGAGAAGGTACATCATTTTCTCTCACCAACCCTAAAATCACCCCAAATCAAATCAAATCAATCTGACCAATCTCTAAACCTCTCCACCTCATAGTGGAATGAACTACGTGGGTTTTGATCCCATTCAGTGGGGTACGTAGGCACGCTTGGAATCTGAATCCAAGCCTTAAATCCAAATTCAAATCAATCCCCTTCCCCCTTTTATTTTTCATGTAAAAATGTCAATCTATACTTTCCTTGTAAATTTCAATTAATACAATTAGTTAGTTATTTTTGGAGTTAAGGAGCGATTTGTGGTTCTCTTGGAATCCATAAGGACTAGAGAGAACACTCTCCTTAACTTATGAATGTTTAAATACTTGTCCTTTATTTTCCATATATTTCATAAATATGCCATAATCATGCATAATAAAATCGTCATTAATACTTGTCATTCATGAAATAAGTTTTCAAAGTCAAATTAAATTTAAAAGCCAAATCGAGATTATTTTAAAACCAAAAACCTAGTCCCCGAGCTCAACCTAGTTCGAGGACTAGTGACTTTATCATTGGGTAAATTAATCAAAAATTAATAAATTTGAGTCAAATTGGATTTTTCCTTAATTTTTCCATTTAAAATAAATTAGGGTGGCGACTCCGGAATCCTTTTCTAAAATCAAAAATCAATTTTTCGAGGCGATAGCCGCTTCCAATCGTGAGCACCGAAACTCGTACCTAACCTCCTTTAAAAATCGCTTAAGCCTTTCCTTAAGGCATTTTCCCGAGCGAGGGGAGGGGCGTTCGAGCGAGGCCTCATAGGGGTGAGCTTAACTCTGGATTTGAGCTCCACTTCGGATTAGGAACTCAAAACGAATAATAATAACCTTAAATTAAAATAATTTTGGTAGTTGGAAGGATTTGGATAGAGAAAAGTGACTTTTGTGTATCGAAATAATAGAGTTTTAGCAATTTTCCGGATTCTCCTCCTCTCCTCCCCCCTTTTTTGAAGGAGGGAACTGTATTTATAGGGAAGAGGAGCAGCCAGAAGTGGCGGCGGCATGCCAGCGCCTTTTGCGTGCCGCATGCCGCTAGGTGGGACAAGGCCTAGTTCGGTCCCGGTCGGGTTTGGTTTAGGTTTGACCTGATTTGGTACTATTTTGATTCGTTTTGGCTCATTTCTAATCCAATTTGGGCTTGGTTTGATTCTATAGGTTCTTAATTGAAAATTGGTTGTTTGGGGTGTAATTTAGGGTTCACAGTTGCCTCCTCATCAGAATTGGCTTATCCAAAAGGCAATTCTGATGATAGTGAACCTGGGGAGAAGGAGGGAGAAAATGAACCAAAGTGATGTCAAGGTCGGTGTTTAGACATATTTGAGAAAATCTATATTCCCTGTCTGTTTGGAAAAAATAAAAGTTATATTCCCAATCTATTTGGGTAAAAGATCCTAAGGCTATCTTAGGATAGGTCTGTTTTTGAAAGAGAAAACCATATTCAGTTTCAAGGTATTGATCCTAAGGCTATCTTAGGATGGTCTGATTTTGAATGAGAAACCTTATTCAAATTTAAGATATTGATCCTAAGGCTATCTTAGGATGGGTCTAATTCTGAAGTTGAGATTGATTGGTTTGGGTAAAGGAAATGCCCCCCAGTATCTTTTGTGAAGTGATAAGGATGGTCCTAGCCTTTTTGGGAAGCGATGAGGATAATTTAAGTCTTGTTCTGGGTTTCATCAAAATTGATATGTTCGGTAGGCAATTCTGAAGATCTGAAAATGGTCATGCCCGATGGAATGATTAGATGGATTAGTCCTTTTTAGTAGGAGGAGAGTGTCATTTTTGGTATGAGGGAGGTGATTATCCCTTCTGACAGGATGATGATCCTTTCTGGTAGGAAGAGGTGTTGGTCCTTTTTGGTAGGAAGAGGTGATTATCCTTTTCTAATAGGATGATGTTCCTTTTTGGTAGGAAGAGGTGTTGGTCCTTTTTTGTAGGAAGAGGTGATTGTCCTTTCTGGTAAGAAGAGGCGTTAGTCTTTTCTGGATTTAGGAGTTTGGATTAATGATCCGTTTTCTTTCAGGAACTCTGATTAGTGACCTGTTTTAATATTAAATGCGTCTGACTATGCATAAATTATGAATTGGATACCTTGAACCTTTGAACGGTCAACTTGGTATAAAAAGTACTAATTTTTATAGAGAAGGGTGCCCCTATTTTGGAATGGTGAAAGAGAGTGGCTTAGTTGTTATGCCTTAGGAGAAAGTCAAGGCAATGTCAGGTTTTGGCTTTTGGAGGAGGTGACGCTTGGAAGGCTTAGTCAGGTATGGCCTAGAAAGTTATCTTGGAAGGTTAGGTCAGGTGTGGCCTTGAAAGGTTATTTTGGAAGGTTGGGTCAGGTGTGGCCTTGAAAGGTTATTTTGGAAGGCTAGGTCAAGTTTTGCCTTTGGTGGAGATCATGTTTGGAAGGCTCAGTCAGGTTTGGCCTTGAAGGTTATCTTGGAAGGCTAGGTCAAGTTTTGCCTTGGAGATCATGCTTGAAAGGCTCAGTCAAGTGTGCCCTTGGAAGAGATTATTGCTTGGAAGGCTGGGTTAGGTTTTGCCTTTTCAAAGGTGAAGAATGTGGGTTGTCTGTGTATGACTTATCTTTTAAGAGTATGCTTTTGGACATGACTTTTGGAGGTGTTTTGACTAGTTGATTTACCCATAGCTTTGACCTGGTGGGCTGCAAGCTTGATTCTGCTTGTCCAAATGACTTGGACTTTAGTAATGATATGTTTTGGCAAGGAGGCCTGGGAAGGGCTTTGACTGGTTCGGGCCTTTTTTTAATCATTTTGAGGATGATAGGCTTTGGGAGTCATGACTCGACTCTGGTTTTGCCAAGGAAACTGGGCTTCAAGAATCATGAGTCTTGAAAGACTTGGGATTTTTGATGGGCTTGGCCCTTGGAAGATAAGATTTTACCAAAATACTTGGGTTTGAAAGGTAGTTTAAACTTTTTGGAAAGTGTTTGGGAGGTTGTATGATTTTGGTATCGTAGCATGATTTATAAAGAAGATAAGCATGACTATCTTATTGTCTGAGATTGAAGAGACTTTTAGAGTGACAGGACTTTTGAGAAGACACTAGATTGATTTGGATGATGACTCAGGAGACGTGCTCTTTGATGGATGATATGAACCATTTAGCCTTTTGAGCTAAAAGCCATGAAAGATGACTTGAATGATATGCCCCTAATAAAGGATAAGAGCTACTTAGCTGCTTGAGCTAAGAGACATGATGGATTGATAAAAGATGATTATGAATGTGTGCCCCTGATGTGGGGTCAGCCAAAGGATGATGACTTAGAAAGATATGCCCCTAATGTGAGATAAGGGCATAAGGAATAGAATGATTGGATCAAGATGATTTTTCTCTTTTTTTTTTAGCTCTAATTTCTACCCGAGCCACCCTTTCGAGTTTTCAACTCGATGAGCTTGCTTTAATTTCTGCCTAAGTCGCCCTTTCAGATTTTCAATTTAGCGAGCTAATCAATGAATTTTGGCATTTAAAGATTATTACACCATGATTTGGGTTACTGTTGTCCTTCGTCTTGGGGCTCTGAATTTTGTCTAGATCATTTCATTGAGATCTAGAGAGAAATTTTGTGGGGACATCAGGTCCATTTTAAGATTGTTGCCCATTGTTGAGGTGTTATGTTTGATTACCCAAAAGTGCAATGGGTAACTTCATTTGGATTGCCTTTTGCTTTGATTGCTCCAATTGAAGATATCACCATTTGGTGTTCTTTATTATCTCGACTATTGTCACGACTCGACTTTTGAATCGCAATGATCCTAGGGCATGGGTAGGCTTAAGGCCACCGAAAACCTGTAGGAACCTTACCAATCAATCATCTAATAATATCATACTATTCAATCACATACAATCTCCCAAGATCTAAACCAGACAATCATATAAATCTATAACCATTCATCAATAACATTCATGAATCATATATGATATCATTTTTCATAGTTTAATATCTTAAGGCCCAAAAGAATAACATCCAATACAATTTACCATTCATTTAATTTACCATGAAGCATCTAAATGTTTACATCATCATCACCTATACAAATAAATATAAGGAATGAGCTTTACATTAACCACTTGAGTTTTCGAGGGTAGAGAAGAATGTCTTGGAAACTTAACCGATAAACTTTAGCTCACCTAAAAAATGGAATCACTAATGAGATAAAGCAGTGAGTAAAGATTATACTACCATAACCTATGAAGCTTAGTAATTCAAGGTCAATTTACAATAACAGTTCATGGTTCTTATGAATCAATATCAATAACCAATCAATTCAATAATAACAAATGATTGGATTCAATAACAATAAATAATAGATTCAATATAAATAATTAAATAGTTACAATCATTAACCAATCATTTAAATAACATCAATCGATTGGTGGCAATAACAATAACATATCATGTTCAGCAGAATCATATCAGTACAGTAAGAGTATCAAATAACTATGTCTTAATGTTCTCCATTTAAATGGTATTATGCTCAAAGGTATTACTGAGAACTAAGGCATGTAACTTACTCATGATATCAATATCGAAGTAGAGGCTCATCTTATCGGAGCATACCTTCACCAATATATAAGATTGATCAGATCTTACGACTAGGGCAACAAGCCCTCCCTAGCTAGGACATGGATACTTTCCTCTATCCACCAGAGTACACTGTGCACAATACTTGATGTTTTATCCCACATCAGAATTAGGGTTTTCTACTTTCAGTTCATAATCATATAAGGTGTACAATGGAAAACAATAATCATGGTTTCAAATCAATATCAAGAAGAATTATCGATTAGGTTCATGTATACAATAAATTGGAATATCACCAAGGATGGTTCAAATAACAAATATCAATAATCAATTTGGTGGTCATGAAAGAATTAGGCTTTTATGCCTTAGGGTTCAAACACAACCATAATAGTATAATAATTACTCACTTTAATCAATGAAAAATCTAAAATGACTTGCAATCATACTCTAGAGCAAGCAAATGTGATGGTCACATCTTCCATCATCATCTCTTTTTGAATCTCTATGAGAATCTATAGAAACCCAAATAGAAAATAACAACAATTCAATAATCTATCAACTTAACTCATATAACAATGCTAATGATGTTAGATTAACTTAATCTTACTTAACCTTAAGCCCAATGCAGAGAATTGAAAGGAAAATGAAGAAAACAAATAAACCCTAACTTACCTCCACTTAAATGCTTGGACAAATGAAGAGAGGAATTGGTTTCCTTAACCTTAGATCCTCTTAATGAAGTAATAAATGATCTTCCTTGATCATTAATAAAGGTAGATTGAGAAAAATTTGAGAGAATATGAGTTTAGGAACTCTGAAAAATCGGATAGAATGAAATTGGGGCTTTTAATTCCTTTTATAGGGTTGTTTCTCATTTCTGTTCCCGATATGAATTGCGGTTGCGACATACATGTCGCGGTCGTTATTCTCATATTGCAGTTGTAATATGGTTGTCACGGTCACTACATATTACTGTTCACGTAACTGTTTATACTTCTTCCAAAATCAGGCAGAAGAGCTCGCGATCATCATCGCGCCCTCTGTCGTGGTCGCTATGAGCAAGTCGCAGTCGCTATGAGCAAGTCGCGATCGCGATCCCTCTATTGTGCTCGCAATTTGTTTTAAGCCAAAATACCATTATCAGGCAGAAGAGTTAGCGGTGGATGTTGTGCCCATGGTAGCGGTCGCAACCCTCTATTGCGGTCGCAAAATAGATATGGCGCTCACAAATCTTACTCTGCAACTCTATTTCATGCATTTCCAATTCCTAAGTCCAATTTTTAATTCTAATCAATCTAACTCATCAATACACATGATGTAACACTTGTAAATCATTCATATTATTAAATAGAAATTTATACATGTATGTTCGAGGTATTACAACTATCTTTTAGTAGGGAGCTGGTGAAGCGGCTACTGATGCTGGCATAAGAATTCCTCAAGTTTTGATTTTTTCCAAATCATGGTGAATTTCATGGTGAAATGCAAATGTTTGCCAAAATTCATTGATTTTTTTTTTTAGGACGCAACTGTTAATAAGAAGGATGAGAATAGAGAAATGCATGAATAATATTGATGTTTTATTGCAAAAAGAGAGTATAGTACAAAGATTCAGACTCATAAATGCTAGACACAGACTCGAATTTGGATTTTGGACATAGACTCTGAATATGGACTCAGACTCGATTTGGAATTGGACATGAACTTAATCTCAGATAGGTCAGATCAGCTAAGCTTGAACTTTTCCATAACATGCTACTTAGGCAAAGGTGAGGTGAGGTGGGATCTGTCTTCCACATTGGTGAAAATGCATGGAATCATGGCTTCAGGTTGAAAAGGAAGATGAGATCGAGGCATGTTGGTCTTAGCCTCAAAGGTCATGGGGTTCAGATTCTTCATCACTATTCAGAGCGATGGTGGAGAATTTAGGTTGAAATGATCCGCTTCGGATGTAATCTTCAACCCTTGATGCAGTTGCCACCAAAGCTTTGAAGGTAGGCAAATATTGGGTTAGTAGATGGGCTTGGTAAGCTGGGAGTAGGTTTTTGACAAGGATGTCCACCTGTTCTTATTTGGTTGGTCTATTTACCATTTGAGCAGCTTTAGCCCTCCACCTTGTAAGGAACGTGGAGAAGGACTCATTCGGAAGTTGTTTGGTGGTTTCCAAGTCACACCTAGTGACATCCACTTCATTGTTGTAATGATATTACTTGATAAAGGTTTGACAGATATCATCCCATGCCCTTTTCTGACTCTTGTCCAGTGAAAGAAACCATCTCATTGCAGCACCAGTTAATGATTATTGGAACAATTGTGCAAGGAGCTCATTGTTAAGTCCCAAAGGTTGTATTTCCCCCATATATATTATCAGATGGGTCTTAGGGCAATTGGTTCCATCAAATTTCTCAAGTTCAGGCATTTTGAATTTAGGTGGAAGTTTAGCATCAGGGAACAAAGCTAAATTGTCCACATCAATCAAGTCATTGCTGTGTTTTAAGGATTTGATGGCTTTCTCCATCGCTTTAAATTTCTCCATGAATGTTCTCAGGTCAGGATGAGAGAAAGCTTCCTTCCTTTGAAAAGAATTCGTAGGAGATGAACTAGCAGGTTCGGTAATGATGTTTGGAACCTCACTGGTTTGAGGGGTACTAGTAACAACCTTTCTCTTGTTTGTATGGTCAATGGTTGTTTTAGATGATGAAGTAGTGTTATTATAGGTTTGGGCCATAACAGGATTGGCTTGGTTCAAATTTAGGGTGGTCTGGTCTAAAACTAGGTTTGGTTTAGTCGGGTTGAGGCTGACTTCATTAACCATGGCCCACACTTCTTTGATGATAGATTGCCTTTGCTTTTCAAATTGGGCTTGTTGAGCATTCAGAATTGCTTGAAAATTCTCCTCTTGTTTCTAAAGGAGATTGGTCATGAGTGTGGTCAGGGCAGCCATGTTAGTTGGGTTAGCCATCAGTACCTTTAAGCAAAACCAAAAGAAAACCCAGTAAGTGATTGGTGAAGAGGTGATGTGAGTATGGGTATATAGACTCTGGGGGAAAAGGATCCCTTATAGTGTTGTGGGCCAACTGTTATTAGGTTTTGAGTATAATGGGCCAAAGGTATTGGGCTTTACGAATTTGCCAAGGTCTTGGGCTTAGGATTACATATTGTGCCAATGGTATTAGGCTTTGAAAATTTCCTTAGGTAGGATGGGCCAAGGTTTTGGGATTTAGGGTTGTATGTAGCGCCAAATGTATTGGGCTTAGATTTGTGAGGCGAAGGTGATTGGGTCAAAAGTGTTTGACCCTTCTTCGGTTCAAGGCTCCATTTAAAATGAATGTACGTTGTGCAATATGGATGCATAATGAAGATGCAGATGTGTAAGGTTTTTGCTTTATGGAACATACAACCTAAGGTTAGGTTCTAGGTTCATTACATGAAAGGGTAAGGGTGGCTTGAATTGAATACCCGTCACACTAGAGTAGTTATATACCTAACCACATGTGAGTCAAGGAGCCTCGCGTGGGTCCAGCGGTACATGTATACTTGTTACACCTTTAAAAAGAATTTAAAGGATATGTCGCGGGCTGGATGATTTCACTATCGGTGAATAAACCCAAGTAGGGTTACCCACTCGATGTTACTTTCTATCCATTATTTTCCTAGGAAACTAGGGTTTTGGATAAAAAATCCATATGTAATGATGCATACAAAACTATTTTGAAACTAAAAGAAAACTTTGTTTTTACCAAAAGTAATCCACTTTTATCTTTTATTTGAAAAAGATTTAAATGTCTCTAGTGGAGTCGCCAATTGTAAGGCCTCGCCTGAGCACCGGTCCGATCCGCTAAGGGAATTGAAATGCTCTTCGGGAGAAACTCCACGATTGGAACCCGCTATGAGTTTTGGAAAATTGGTGTTTGTATTTTGGCATTGTTAAAGGAGCTGCCACTTCAATTTTATTTATTTTAATTGGAAAATTTAAAGAAAAACCTAATTTAAATTGACTCTAAAATATTTATCTTATCCCACTAGAAAAGCACTAATCCACAAGTGACCAAAGAGGGCTCGGGGATCAGGTTTTGGTAATAACAGTAAATTTCTTTAGTTTGGCTAAGGTGCAAAATAACGTTTATTTATGCATGAACATGAACAAAGATAATGAATGAAATAGTTATTAATAATGCAAATATTATATGAATGACAGTTAAGAAGGAAATAAGTAGAAAACAAAATAAGATAAGAGGATCTTTCCTCTAGCCCTTATAGGTATTAAAAAAAGTACATATATATCAATTAATTTAATAAAGGAAATTTATAAAAGACATATAAAAAATAAAAGAAAGATAAATGAAATATGAAAGGGGATAATATTATTTAAAATATTTTGGAGTTGATGCCTTAAAGATTGGCATGCCTGCGTATCCCTTTGAATGGGAATCAAACCCCACGCAGTTCTTCCTTCTTGCGAATGAGGGGTTTTGATAAAAGAGGTTGAATTGATTCATTAATTTAATTCAGATTTTAAATTAATAAATTTTAGATCTTTTTAGTTTTAGACTTAAAGAAAGGGTGTAAGATGATGAATTCTAGATCTGAATTTATAATTACAAAATGCAAGAGAAAAGGATTATACCTTTGCTTTTCTTGGAATTATTGCGAATGAGGTAAGCTTAACTCCGGATTTGAGCTCTGTGAACCCTTAATTTTGCACCACCAAAATTAATAATAAAATTAAAAATAAATAGATAAAAAAAAAGAGTGGTTTGGCCTGCAGTTGCCACAGGCTCTCTTGCGGTTACCGCAGGCCATCCTGCAGTAACCATTTGGCTGCCGCAGGCCCAGCCTTCGGCAGCAATAGCAAACTTCTAATTTTTTGCTTCTTTTTTCCTTTATCTCACATCTGAAAAGCACTATTTCACTCCCCAGCCTTCACCCTATATATAGTGGTCCTCCCACTCATTATTCTTCACCTCTTAACCTCTTGGTTTGCTTAATTAGCCTTTGCATCAAGTGAACCATCCCCATAAGCTTGGTCCACCAAGGAACAAGCTCTCTAGTTTAAATTTTTTATTTTTATTTTTTCTTTGCTACTGCTCCTTACTTTGCAAAGCAAATTGGGTTGCAACTTTCCGAGCCGACTCATTGAGTTAAAAGTTCCCCGCCGTTTGATGCAAGCCCGTCGCCAAGTCTCCAAAGCCGCTCAAGCGCAAGGTAAGATTCTTTTTCTTTCTCTTTTCATTTTCTTCATTTATTTAATTTATTTTTTTCCTCCTTGGGATTAGTCTTTTTATTTATTTATTTTTCCCTCCTTGGGATTATTCTCTTCTTTTCCTTTGGGTTCCTTGCCTAATTATTTTCTCTCTTAATTGATTCACTTAGATTAGTTAATTAAAATTTGAAATAATTAATTCAATCTGGTAATCAATTAAAATCAATCAATCAATCAAAATATGATAAAGTGGTTTGACTAAACAAACCCCTTCGCAAGAAGGCAGAACTACGTGGGTTCTGATTCCCATTCAAAGGGATACGCAGGCATGCTTGGTCCAAGCATCGAATCCAATTAAAA
>CATKHJ010607314.1:0-11233 GCA_949750685.1 Vernicia montana
CAAATCTGGGGACTGAGGGTTTTTAGTTTTCACATTTTTCCCAGTATACAGAGGGGAGAGAGAGGGATTTTCCCTCCAATTATTGCCTCTCTCTACCATTATCTTTCTTTATTTGATTTTTGATTTTTGTTTTTCTGATATGAAAGATTCAATCTTTCCTTCTATTGACACCAATAACAAGAGAATTGGAGGTGGTGATCCTTCATCGCCAACCTCAGTTTCGCCTCCCAACTGTAAAAAACCTAAACGCATAACCAAATTGGCTCTAATCAATCTCCAATTCTTCGACGTCCCTTTGACTTCACACACTGGTTCGCCTCTCCACGCAATTTACCTCCAACCAGACCGGCTTTACACCATCGGTAGATGGCGAACTAACAGCGACTGCGATTTTCTGTTCAATGATCGCCGAGTCAGTAAGCAACATTGCCAGATTTTATTTGATAGTGTACAACGTAAAATTTACATTCTTGATGGATCAGTTTTATTGCATGGTACTAGAATTAGTTGTGTCGTTAGTGAATTTAGGAGAAGGTTATTATGTGCTAATCAACTGGAAGGCGAGGAAAAAGAAGTTGTGGAGTGTTCTAGGACAAAGGTTTCTTTGAATGGAGTGTTTGTTAATGGGATTAAGGTTAAAAGAGGCATGGTTAGAGAGTTGTGCACAGGAGATGAGATTTTGCTTGTTTGTGGAAATGAGGGTCTGTGTAATTTAGATGTTCGAGTAGGGTTTGTGATTCGGGGAGTTCTTTTTAAAGAGGAGGTTGTTATGGGTTCAAATGAGATTCAGCTAGAGAGACTTGGGTTGTTTGAGACAACAACCTCTTTGGGGCACTCTCAAGGATCAGTGTCTAGTGGGAACAGAAACAAAAGGGTTTTTGCTGTCCATGCAAATGAAGATATGTCCTCGATATATGATTTTCCAAGATTGAAATCTCTAGGTATAGTTGGGAAGGCAAAGTTTTTGTCAAGTCAGTGCAGAAAAATACTGCATAGTGATGATCCCATTTCTTATATTCAGCAATGTGGCTTAACAGATTTCAGAATGGAGATTACAGATGCTTGTAATAGCAAATTGAACTACTATTCAGGTTTGACCCTATATGATACTAGGAAAATTCCCATGGGACATGAACCGCAGGTAAAGACTGATGCACTTCTTTTTCGGGAAGAAGCACATCCTTGTGAGAACTCAAACATTGATCCGGTTAAAACAAATAGCAATGGAAAAGGTGATATAGAGTGTGTTTCTTTTAGAAGTGACATAGACATTTCTAGTGTCCATTCTGAGACTGATGTTGTGGATAATTGTAAGAATTCACCATTGAATTCTGCAGTTAAGGATGCTCCTCTTCTTGGTGATGCCCAAATGAAGACTTGGGAAAATTATTGTCAACCACCTGGAAAGAAGTTTTACTTGAATCGCCTTCATTTCATGGACCATGGCTCATCCAGCCATCAAAATGTTATCTCCTTACCAGAACTTCTTCACCCCATTGGAAGCATTGTGCGGATATTTATTGCGACATTTACAAGTGATATTTTATGGTAAAGCTATCTATCTTATTCCTGTTGTTTTCTTTTGTTCTCATGGTCTGATATTCTCTATTATAGAAAATATTGAGGCTTATTTCTCATTCATTTTGTAGTTAGCTTATTTGTTTTGCAACTCCATATCAATAATAAAAACAGTTGGCTACTTATTTGTTTTGTTGCTGCTGCTGCTGCAATCTATGACTTCTCCTTTGTCTGACCATTTGAAATTAGTATATTTCAATTTCGCTGTTTAATTAATGCATTTGTCTATTTAATCTCTACATTTTACCGTATTTTTCCTTTTCAAATCTAATGCATGTGTTTTGGTAGGTTTTTATCATCCTGCGAGATACCATGCCATCTGCCTGTAACCATTGCATGTCATAACACTCAGAGATGTTGGAGTTCCAGCCCTGATAAAAGGATCTCTGTGCCATACTCAGATTTTCCAAACTTGGTTGTAGTGTAAGTAGTGGTTTAATCTCACTCAGTTGGTTTAGGTTACATGAATTTGGTGTGTTAATATTTGATATTCCTTATGGTCCAATTGCTGAAATAGGTCACCCCCGTTCCCTGAGTCTATAGCTTTTGGTAATGACCGCAAGAGACAAGGCATTGCCTGTCATCATCCAAAGTTGTTTGTGCTGCAAAGAGAAGATAGCATTCGTGTTATCATTACTTCTGCAAACTTAGTGGCGAATCAGGTGATTACCTCAAAGTCATTCCTTTACACTTAATAAGGAGCTCATGGACATGATATGAAATTTTCACAGTATATTAAATAGTGTTTGCCTGCTTATCATATATGATATGGATATTAAATTAAATATTTTAATTAGAGAGTTTTTTATTCTCGAGTATATTATCTCTAGGGTTTGTAGAAGTGATTTTTGTAGTTCAATATTTAAAATCAACAAACTTTAGGAAATATTTTGGGATTTGTTTGTTTTCTGCCAATTGATTTAATATTTCTTGGGTTATTGCTTGCTTTTTACTTATCTTGCTAAATGCAATCCGGTAAAGAGTATGCTTTTCTTATTAGTTACCATGGAACTTACAGTGGAATAATGTGACCAACACCATTTGGTGGCAAGATTTTCCTCCCAGATGCCCCCCTGATCTCTCATCTCTTTTTATTCAACTTTCTGGCGGAGAAATAAATCAATATTCAAAATCTGATTTTGCCGCTCAGCTTGCTGGCTTTATTGCATCTCTTGTGGTTGATGTACCTAGTCAGGCCCATTGGATTATGGAATTGGCAAAATACAACTTTGAAGGGGCCATGGGTTATCTAGTCGCTTCAGTACCAGGAATTCATTCTTGCAGAACTCCTTGTGTAAGTGTCATCTTTTCTGATGCTTACATACATGCTTCTGTGTGCATAATTTTTCCTTGAGTGTAAACCTCATACAATTGTTTTGCTTTTGTTTGGGAAGTTAAAATCTCAACCTCAGCTCTCCATACTGAATAACCCAAATTTTCTTATTTTTTGTTCTTAAGAAAAAACAAAGGGGCTTGATATAATGGACTTATATATTGCATCCTTAAATTCTTATTCCAGGCTTATCAATATGCATTAGAGTCAATTGATGTGAAGTTCCTGGGCTTAGTTGAAGCATCTGTTGTTGGTTTAAGCCACCTTTTCCATACTGCAGCTGATACAAATGGTGCACTGCTCAAGAGACTAGCTGCTTTCCTTGGGAGATCTCATGAAAATGCATGTGGGATGTCAGAGATTTTTTTGAGAAGAAACACCAATATACCTGCAGATGTGAATGCTGTGAGCATTCTTGTTCCCAATCCAGATCAATTGTCTGGAGGTGAAGCTCCCTTGCTTTATGGAAACTTATAGTCATAGTTATTAAAGGCGCACTAAGGCGCTAAGGGGTCTTGGAGCCTAGGCGTAAGGCGCAGGCGCGCGCCTGAGCGACATGAGGCGCCAAAAGATAGAATTTTAATAAAATTTCAATATGAATGCCTAATATTCATAATAAACTCAACATATTAGTAATATGTGATTGTTAAATTAAGTAGACACAAGTTAATAATATCCAAAGCATTAATTTAAAGTTTAGAATCTAATCAGTAACAAAAAAAAAAAAATCACACACACACAAAATAACATAATGTATTTCTGAATTATAAACAATTTAATTCATTATTTAAAAAAATGATTCATTAATTAAACATTTTTCAGATTTGTATTTAAGCTTGTTTATATCAATCTAAGATATTGACTTAGAGCCTTAAGAAATCAGAATAAATATATTATCCAACATTTGTGTGTCTTTTAGAAAGTTAAACTTAGAAAATTAAATGGTAGAGAGGAATAGTGACTGGAAACAAAATATGTGAAAGATAACCCTAATTAAGGCAAGAGAGATGACCAATCAAGGTAAGAGGAGAGATGTTTGGGGTGAATGAATGTCAGGAATGGAAAGATCGACTATGATTTTAAGTCAACTATTCTCTTTTTCTTTTTCCTTTTTGTTTGCTGGATCGACTTCTTCTTGCCCTAATTCCTTTTTCTTTCCTTTTTCCTTTTATTGAAATAATTGAGTGAGGTTAGGCCTATCATAAGTTATCTTCAAACTTAAATCAATGGTTCAGATTATTCCACATTTAAAAAAAAAAAAATACAAATACACATAAAATAGGAATTTTGTCACAAAGGCATGCCTGTAGGGCGCCTCGCATGAGGCTCAAGGCACGCGCGTTTGTGACATCGCCCGCCTTTGGCGGGTTGAGGTGCAAGGGGATGCGCTTGGTGCGCCTTGCGCCTCGGGCGCGCCTTTAACAACTATGCTTATAGTTACAAGCTCACTATGACACCACCCACCTTTTTTTTCCTCATTTGTTCTTCTATTGTTTCTCTGACCATATGTGCTTTGGTTCCATCAACATGGCTATAAAATTAGAGTTTTAGGTTGACTGAAACTCACCCCTGGTAGCAAAACCATATACCTGAACCTAGGTGCATTGTGATGTTTTTATGTTGCTTCATTACACACTTTCATAACTTCTTTGTTCCTTAAATGTAATTCTTATACTTGGTTTTGCTAGTGTTTGATGCTTGGGTTGTTTCATAATGTTTTCTTTTGGTGTATGCATGTATGTCCTATTGAAATATGTGATTTCATGCTGTTAGCTTCCTGAATAATTGTAAGATTTGAAAAGCTGTGTTCTGGGTTTTAAATGGTAGGGTACAAAACTGACTTATGTAACTTCATTTCTTGCACTAGATTGTGTTCAACTTGGTTTTCTGCCTAGATATGTTGTGAAGTGGGTTTCTCCATTGTGGGACAGTGGATTCTTCAGATTCTCAGGATACATTCATCCTAAAGAAGCTCTTGCAGCTGCTTTAGGAGAAACCAACAAGAGAGTGCAATTGATACTACATGTGTCACAGGCATGGTATTTCTATCACTTATCTGGTTGTTGCTTTTAAAAAAAATTGCAAGCTTGGATTTTGATTGGGCACATATAAATTATATGATGCTGACTTGTGCAGGGGCCTCACTTTCCAGATATAATGAGAATGATGCTACCTGAACATGTTGTTGCAGTTTCCTCTCTCATTGCTTCAATTCAGAGGTGTACAGGCCTTTGGCGACTACAAGAGGTAAGAAAATGAAGTTGGAAGAGTCATAGCTTTTAAATACAAAATTTAGTTATTCATAGTGAGTATAATTTTGTTGAATGTGGTTTGTGGATTTCTTTTTTTAAAGGTTTTTTAGTGTTTCACTAAAGGAATGCCTTCCTGCAGACTTTAGGATGCACTTGATTATTTGTGCATATCTCTGATCTTATGATTTCTTTTTGATTTCCACAAGGTTCTAGATCAATACAAATGGCCAGAACTGGAGCAATCGGATTTTATTTATGGTGAGTGTCAATGGCACAATCTTAATTTTTTTCCTGAAATATGGAGAACATATTTTCTTTGTACTTGTGATTTGATGCATGTTATGTTCTGGAGGCTCTTCTTCTATTGGGACATCAGTCAATGCACAATTTCTGGCTTCATTTTCAGCAGCTGCTGGAAAGAGATCATTACAGCTCTTTGAATCAGAAGAATCTGATCCAGAGGTAATATAACTGGTTTCCTGTAAATATGAATGAAATATTGAGATCATGGTTGTTCATGGATTCACCAGTTTATTGATGCTCTGGACAGTGGGGCTGCTGGACTGCTAGTCAAGAATTGCAAAATCCATCCATTAGAATCATTTTCCCTACAATTGACAGAGTGAAAAATGCATGCAATGGAATCTTGCCTTCAAGGCGCATTCTTTGCTTCTCTGAGGTACTGATGTTCTTTTGATCAGGCCAAAATTGTCAATATGATATTAATGGTTCTGCATGTATTGTGTATCCCATTTGGAAGTAGTGATACAAATAGGTTTGAGTCTAGTCTAATTATGCAAGACTTCCCAGTTAGTGGAGTTTATGGCTGCAAGTTGGAACATCATAATTGGATTTTACTTTCTATTGTAACCCCTAATATCATCTTTTAAGTGTTGAATGCATGGTATGGCCTCGAGGGAGGGATTCAACGTTAGAGCACCTGTTTGATCATGCCATGCGTCTATGCTACCAAATTTTTCTGGATTTATAAAGAGAAGCAAACTAATTGTTCCTTTGATTAGGATATCAGTATAAATGGTAATGTAGAACAAATATATGGCACAAGTGTAATATGTAATGTTTGAATGAATTATAAGATATCTTGTATATGTTGGAAATATATATGTTATGTGTTGATATCTTTGCTAGTTTTGGGGGGAAAGGGGTTGGGGGATGCTTCTTGAAGTTTCATTCTAATAATTTCTTAGTTAAAAAAAACAGAAAACTAAAGTAGCACTTATGGTCTCTAGTTTTTGCTTGTCGCGACAGAGATGAGCATTGGATTAATTATAGTTTTTTCCATCTCTCTTTCTCTCTCATTGGTAAAACATGAGTTTGACTTTTGCCACTTGATGCCTCTTTCTATAATTATGCTTATTTCATTTGAGAAGGTTGTACTTATTCTATGCCTTTCTTTATACCATTCGTTTTGCAATTCAGAAAACATGGCAAAGGTTGAGATCTGTAAACATTCTTCATGATGCAGTTCCCTATCCTTTTGATAGAGTGGGGCACCCAATGCACATCAAGGTAAAAGTTTTGTTTTAAAATAATTAAAAACTTTACTGAATGTAGTATCTTTTGAAGCCATTTTTGTTTGGGTTTTTTATTCATTTTTTGGTTTGAAAGACCTTTATTCATTTCTTGGTTGGAAAGACCATCTTGTAATTGATCAGTGCTATCCATTAGACAAGATTCTATCTGTTAAACAAAATGTTGTTAAGGGAAAATTTTACATTTTGTCCTTTTTTGTTCTATTATTCATCAAAACCCCTATACAAATCAAGTTGGTATCATTAGCTTTCACTGGTCAGAATAGAATTTGATAAGGCTGCACCTATTATCTGCAAAGGTGTATGATGAACATTTTTGGCCTATTTTACAAACTAAAACTTGAGTCCTTGAAATAAAGAACTGATTTATTCCAGCATAGTGACGAATAAAATTAGAGTTTATGGCTTGCTTTAAGCTTATTGAAAAGTTCAGAGAACTGCAAACGTGATTTAGTAACAGACTACTAGTTCTATAGGCTATAGCTATAACTTGCTGTTCACTTTCCCTCTCATTTGATTCATACATGCAATATCCTTTCTGTTTTTGCTTTTCATGTTAAGTTTAAGATCATATCTGGTCTTTAGAAAACATAGATGATGACGCTAAATGTTGCACCTCTCTTCTCCCTCAAGCTTGTGCAAGCATCCATTTGTCCTGAAGTACTACTGATGCATGACTTGGATTACCCCATTCATTTTTTCACTATGTACATATATTTTCAGTACCTCCATGTTTTTTTTTCCTTGCTTACAAATTCTTGGTTTTGTTTTAGATATTATTGCAGCCACTGAAATTTTGTGTAGGATAATAACTGACAAACAAAATTGTAAGCAGGTGGCACAGAGACGCTTCTGGTCTAAGACAGATGCATCTTCTTTTGGTTGGGTCTATTGTGGGTCACATAATTTTAGTGCTGCTGCCTGGGGACGACCTATATCCAATCCATCTGGTCCAAAGTCGAATGAACCTGGGAAATCCAACTCTTCTCTAGGTTTGAAGCTTCACGTTTGTAACTATGAGCTGGGGATCATTTTTGTGTTTCCTCCATCAGGGACAAAGGGCATTGGTGACAAATATCAAGCTAACTTGGATGACATTGTTTTGCCATTTGTTGTGCCAGCTCCCAAATATGGGCCAACAGATAAGCCTGCAACAGTGCGGGCTATGAGAGAGGCATTAACTGAACTTACTGAGCCAGAGAGTGAAAAAATTGCAGAGTCAGCAAATTTAGAAGGAATGACAGAAGAGATTCCTGATGAAGAAGAGGAAGTTGTTGAGACAACTCGTAATGTTGTGGAGGAGAAGGAAGAGGAGAAAGCTTATGCTGAGATGCTATGGAGCCAGGTTGACTCATCTCAGAGCTGTTAATTTCCTATCATTAACAGAAAAAAGAGTTTTCATCACTGGGAGGAGCATTGAGTAATTATACAAAATGGCAAGGCCTGATATACTCAGTAGATTCAGTCCTAGAAAAATGTAATCGAATTCTTTGGGATTGGGGGAAGGGCATTGGGGATTTGTTGTCACAGTTTCATTATTGTTGAAATTACACATGTATATTGAGAGGTTAATGCATTGTAGTTACTGTTTGCCAATTTGAAACACACAATGAAGAAGGGCAGTAAGTGATGTATAGGTCAACTTCCCTTATTTTTATAGGGAGTGTTGTTGAGGATGAGGTTAGAAGTATAACATCCTCTTGTAATTCATTGTCTTTTTTCATGAATTGTATTATTTACAGAAGAAAAGAAAGAACTGTGTAAATTCTGAAAAGCAAATTTACTCAGTTTTCTATTTTTATATTCCCCATTTTTATTGTATGTGTTTGAGCGGGCAAAGTCTATTCCTGTGCTTTCCTCTCGCTGTAATATCATTCTGATAATGGAGCAAAAGAGAAGTTTTCTTCTTGTAATACAAATAAAAAGGAATGCACCGTCTTGGTTCATTGCAGCACCACTACTTATCTGTTTCTCATAAACCTCTCTTAAACCCTTGCGCTTTATATACTTTCAACTTCAACTGTACTTTTAGCTACTCTCCCGATTCAACAGAAATCATTTACGATCATCTTCTGAAGTCCTGTGATGTCTTGGCCTTTCTCAAACAGATACATTCGGCTCTCACCACCAGGTGTATCATCTATAAAAGCCCTCACTTGGTTGCCCAAATTATCATCAAATATGCCAAATTTGGTGAACCCAATAGCGCTAGATCATTGTTCGATGATATTATTATCCATGGTGATAAGTCCAGTTCTTTCCTTTGGAATACGATGGTTCGGGCTTATGCAAATGGTGGCCATTGTTTCGAAACGTTGGAGTTATATTCACTTATGCGCAGAGCAGGTATTTTACCTAACAACTACACTTTCCCTTTCATATTTAAGGCCTGCGCTTCGAGCTCGTTGATTCTTCATGGGAAATTAGCTCATGGAGATGCTGTGAAAACTGGGTTCGATTCGGATTTATATGTTCAGGCTGCTCTAGTGGATATGTACGCAAAATGCTGTCAATTTTGTGATGGTCGCAAGCTTTTCGACGAAATGTCTATGAAAGATTTAGTTTGCTGGACAGCTATGATCACTGCCTACGAACAGGCTGAGAAGCCTGAAGAGGCACTCATTTTGTTCCAAAAAATGCAGCAAGAGGGTCTTTTGGCTGATTCAGTTACTATTGTGAGTATTGCCTCTGCTATTGGACAATTAGGGAATGCCAAGAGAGCTCAATCAGTTCATGCTTATGCCATTCGTCACTCGTTTCTTAAGGAAATATGTGTTGCTAACTCAATTTTGGCTATGCTTACCAAATGTGGAAACATGGATATGGCTCGCTTGGTTTTTGATATGATGGATGAAAGAAATGTTATCTCGTGGAACTCTATGCTTTCAGGCTATACTCAAAATGGACAAGCCAGTGAAGCTCTATTACTTTTTGATGAGATGCTTGGTTCAGGGTGTGAACCTAATCCAGTAACAGCATTGATCATGGTTGCTGCCTGTGCTTATTTGGGCTCACGCCATCTTGGAAGGAAATTCCATGATTTAATTCTTGATTGTAAAATGAAAATTGACATTAATCTTAGGAATGCACTGATGGACATGTATGCCAAGTGTGGAGATCTAGAAACTGCTGTGAAAATGTTCAATGATATTCATCCAGGTGAACGAAATGTCAGTTCTTGGAATGTACTAATTTCAGGGTATGGTATGCATGGATATGGGAAAGAAGCACTGGAACTCTTCTCAAGAATGCAAGAGGAAAGTGTGGAGCCAAACCACATCACGTTCACATCTATTCTTTCCTCTTGCAGCCATGCAG
Source organism: Vernicia montana (assembly GCA_949750685.1). Lineage (NCBI taxonomy): Eukaryota > Viridiplantae > Streptophyta > Magnoliopsida > Malpighiales > Euphorbiaceae > Vernicia > Vernicia montana. The sequence goes on from CATKHJ010607314.1 coordinate 10,035, forward strand.
GCCTTATTGATGAAGGGAGAACGTGTTTCTCAGAAATGACAAAGCTATCTGTGACACCAGAGATTAAACACTATGCTTGTATGGTGGATATGCTTGGACGAGCTGGGCGCTTGCAGGAGGCATTTGATCTGATAAAAGAGATGCCATCACCACCAAATGATGCTGTGTGGGGTGCTCTGCTTTTAGCTTGCAAAATCCATGGAAATATGGAATTAGGGAAAATTGCAGCTAAAAATCTATTTCAGCTTGAGCCAGACCATACAGGATACTATGTGCTAATGTCAAATATATATGCAGCATCAAACAAGTGGGAAGAAGTTGGGAAACTGAGACAAGATATGAAGAATAAGGGATTGAAGAAACCTGCAGCATTTAGTGTGATTGAGTATGGCAAGGAAATTCATGGGTTCCACACAGCTGACCATGAAAACTTGTATTGGCAAGAGGTTTATAGAAAAGTCGAGAGCTTGGCTATTGAGATGAAAATGGTTGGGTATATACCAGATCTATCATGTGCTCTGCATGATGTGGAAGAGGAAGATAAGGAGCACATTCTAAACTATCACAGTGAGAAGCTAGCTGTAGCTTTTGGAATTCTGAAGATAGATTCAGGAATGACAATTCGCATGACAAAGAATCTTCGTGTTTGCAATGATTGTCACTCAGCCTTCAAATTTATTTCTTATGTATATGGACGGAAGATTATTGTAAGAGATGCAAATCGGTTCCATCATTTTCAAGGTGGCAGTTGCTCATGCAAGGATTATTGGTAATTCAGGTCTGAGGATCAGTCTTTGCCGTCTTTTAGAAGGTTCTCATTAAGTTTTTGCATAGATGAAGTACCTGAGACAGCCATTAATGCCTGGTTTGTTCTAACTTAAGTCAATAAATTAATGATAATGAAGCATCATAAACTTAATCTAAAAGTGAAACCTAAAAATGCAACACCCTTTGCTAGCTAGTGATCAGAGCTATCAATTATTGATATTCTTTTTCGGATATAAGAAAATGACTCAGTACCGAACAGATGTTTGGTGGAGACATAAGCCTCTTTTATAAATCAAAGAAATGATTTATAAAATACTAAACTGTATATTTAATTTTTATTTGTTTTATTTCCCTCTGTTGTTAACTAAGATTTTAGTTGGGTGGTTAAACATGCTTAGCCAAGTTATTTTGTAGCAGTTCAATAGTTCAGA
>CATKHJ010607525.1:0-18836 GCA_949750685.1 Vernicia montana
AATCAATAGATTACATCTAAATCCTAGATAAGAAATTTAGCTACTTATAGTTAAGAAGAAATAAACAATTAAATTAACAATCAATCTAATAGAAAACATAATAACAACTTATTATTGAATTGAAGAATAAAAATTTAGAAATAACTCTTTTTGGGATACAATTTTTGGCATACACAAACTCTAAAATTTCGTTTCTTGATTAAAATGAAAATAAAATGAAATGAAACTAAGAAAATATAAATCTCTCTAAATATTTTTTTTTCTTTAATTGAATGATGATTTGAAAGAGGGGTGATAAAATCTATTTATAGACAATTTTTATCTTCTTTTTTCACCATCTTGCATCATTGCATACATCATTATTATTATGACATTATTACTTGCATCATTAATATCATGACATCATTGTTTGTATAATTATTATTATGACATAATTGCTTGCATCATTAATATTATAACATCATTACCTGCATAATTGATATTATTTTGATCTGCAAAATAAAATAAAATAAAATAAAATGCTAAAAATATTTTATAAATTATCTATAAATTGTTAGAATTATTTATTTCTTAAAATAATTAATAATATTATTAAATTCTAAAGAATTGAACCAAAATTTGAGTTTAAACAGGTAAAATAACTTTAAGAAAATAGATTTATCAATGGTGGATGTTCGATCGTCAATGATAGATTAAGGGTTAGCAAATGGTCAGTTTAGTTCAAAAATCGAACCGAATAAAAAAATCAAAAAAACCAAAATTCACCTCAAAGTCCTACCGAACCGAACCAAAATTAAAATAGAAACTTAACTGATTCGAATAAAAAAAATTTCAGTTTGATTCAATTCAGCTAGTCGATCTTCTCTCTCTCTCTCTTTTATTTTTTAATTATAAAGTTTATTAAACCTATTATAAAGAACTATTATACATGTATCTGTTTACCTCGTGTCTTGTTTACCTTTCTTTGATACGACATCGCACTTTACAATTTCCTCAATTATAAAGAAAGCCAATTTTGCATTGGGCACTGTGTAAAGATGGCAACTTTTGTCAAAAATCAATTATGATTTTTGATAGGTGGCTTATATAATAATTTAATCTCAAATAAAATTAAAATGTTCGATTAAAAAATAATAGAAAAATTAATTAATAATTAAACTAATTAAGTGTATAAACTTTTATTATTATTTTTTGTCCTATATAATTAAGTATTGGAACGTGGGGAAGATTCTATTAAATATTACGATATACTTAACTAGTATTTTCAACTAATTGGACTATGAATTAATATAATAATATTTTTATATAACAAAAAGAATATATAATAAGATCTTATTTCATTCTATTCCTATACATATATGGATGAAAATTAAAATTCCTACTAATTAATATATAAGCAGCCGTTATTCTTAAAAAAAAAAAAAAAAAAAAAACCCTCAATATCAATACTACTCCTACTCCAACTCAACTCAACTCAACAATATTAATAATGACGGTCAAAACAAGAAGGTTTCATATGAAGAAACGAGAAAACATGAAACAAAGATCAATAAGTTTCATAAAAAGACGTCAGGGTCTTTTCAACAAAGCAACAGATTTGTTAATGCTATGTGATGTTCAATTATATATATATATATATATATATATATATATATATATATATATATAAACTTTGATTTATTCGATTTTAACCGATTTTTTTTATAAGAACCGAACTGAAATTTAATTCGACTTGATAAAATTAAAATTGAACCGAATGAATATTTTAAAAAATTAAATTAAACCAAACTAATTGATTCAATTTGATTTTTTTATTTCGGTTTGATTTTGCTCACCCCTATGACAAATGGTGAAGGATCGACGATAGCAGATCAAAGACTGGCGACAGTGAGGCTGATCGACGCAAATGAAGAAAAAGCATCTTCTTCGTTTATGTATAATCAAACCCAAATTGATTGTAACTAAGGGTATTTCAGATATTTTGTTATTTTCTTTTTTTTTTTTAATTTATTTTTTTTAATTCTTTTAACTAAAAAGGTAAAAAAAAAAAAAAAAGGATCAAAGGACTAGTGTGTTAGATGAAACAAAATTTAAAGGACTAATTAGTTAATTTTTTAAAAAATAAAAACAAGTTAATTAAGTCAAATATCAAGGACGAAATAATAATTTACCCTTATCTTTATCTTTATTTTTCTTTTTATTACTACTGAGCTATTCATTATATATATATATATTAGTTATGTTCACCACTAATTATTAAGTATTAATATCTTGATTTAAGTCAGGCTAATAAAATATATGGATGGCTTGAGTATTAATAGAACACAAATGGCTTTTTATTATATTATATAATAACTAATAATTCTTAATTTTAATATATATAATCTAATTAAAATTGTTAGCTCTAGTATGGCAAACCCTAAAAAGAGGTGAATAGGATTTTCAAAAATCAATTTCAATTTAAAAACTTTTGTTTTGAAAAACTTGAATATTAAAACAATATTAGCGGAAGTAATTAATCAAAACAAATAAGTAATTTTAAGTTTATATGAATATCTAAATCATTCAAACAAATAAGCAAATAATCAACAAATATAAGAGTGTAGGGAAGAGAGATTCAAACACAAGATTTATAGTGGTTCGGCTAACTCCTTGCCTACATCCACTTCTCAAGTTTCACTTGAGATTTTCACTATCAACGATCCTTTTACGGGTGCAAGATCAAACCCAAATGTTTCCAAGTTCACACTCAAACTTTTTACAAGTATTTCAATGGTTAACACTTAAACTCAAGTGTTTTCAAGGTACACACTTAAACATTTTTAAGTGTTTTATGGCTCACACACAATCTTTACAATAAAGAATAATTTGAGGTTTAGAGTCACTCAAAATTTTGACAAATAGCTAGTATAAAAGATAGAAGAATGTAATATAGCTTATAATAAATTTGAACATACAAAGATGAGAAATGAAACTTTTGTGTTCTAGCTCAATAAACGAAAAATTTAGAGTTTGAGAGCTTTGATTTGCTTGTAATATATGTTCTTGATGTATGAAAACTTCTCTTAATTTCACCTTGAGTCTTTAGATATATATAGGTTTTTATCCCATACTCAAACAACCATTTTAGTGCTCTAAAAATGATATTAGACAAATTTCAACGGTTATATAACGACTATATTCCAACGGCTACATTCAAAAATTTAAAATTTTGAGCTATACAACTCCAAATGATGATCTTTTTTTTTTTGGAAACTTGGAGCAGTCTACTATAAGTTTGTAGTTTTAACAAACTTCAAAATAATCCATCTTCATACTCTAAAAAATAAAAATATTTTATTACTCATCTAGTCATGACAGTTTGAACATGCTTCAGTATTTCACCCAATACTTCTTCTATATACCTCGGATTGATGCAAAACTTTTTGCATATAAAACTAGACTTCCAGAAATACAAATATGGAGAAGGGCATTTTCAAATTCCCTTTGTAGAATTAACGCCACTAATTCTAATTGACATTATCTTTTGGTACCCAGTCTGACAGTTTGAGCATAATTCAATTAAAAATTCATAACTCAATTTTCTAAGCTCCAACAATTATACTGATTTTTGTTCCTGAAACTAGACTGATATAGCTATTTATCCATTATAGATTACATTCATAAACTATCCCAATTAGTACAGTTTATTCTTCAAATCTCAATTAACAGTTTTACTTCCATTTACATCATCCTTCTTCACATGAGTTTCTTGATTTCACATGCTCTTTTCATTTTCATGATTCAATTTCTTTACTTAATTGCATCAATAGCAATCAAAAATTTCCTACTAACAACAACAACACTAAACAAATTTATTAGTAGTAATAATATTTTACATCATCAAAATCACATATGAAACATTGGGTCAATATTCTCCCCCTTTTTGATGATGACAAAACAAACCATTGATGCAATAATCAAAATAATTCTCCCCCTTTTTGGAACTAATCAAAAAGGCAAGACAATAAGTAAATAATCAAGTACATTCTCTCCTTTTTTGTCAAAGAGCAATATATAATGAACAATATATTTAGCTCCCCTTGATATATGCAAAAAGATTAAAAAAAAATTAGGCAATAATCAAATAAGTTATCAAAATAATCTTATAAACTCCTCATAAATTTATGCAAACTTTAATACAAATTGCATTCTCCCCCTTGATATGTGCATATTAAATATATCAAATGATATATCTCAAATAGATTCAATATGGATTGAATTTAAAATGATCAAAATTTAATCATTTAGGTCTCAATCACGAAATGTAAGTACAAATGTATTAATTTATATAAATTCATCAAAATTAATTGGAAATTACCAAATATCATCAACATCCTTTCAGCATTATCAAATATTGGCAATAATTATGAATTGAACTTAAAATGATGGAAATTCAAAAGTTCATCATTTAGCACATATTAAGCATATATAGATCAATATCACCAATAATTAAGCAAATATGCTCAAATATCATCAAAATCATCTTATAGCATCAAATATTATGAATGAAGTTGCATACATCAATAAATAATCATTTATAAACACATTAAAACATATATAATCAAGATTAAGATTTAGGAGTACTGCTTTTGCCTTAATTTTCTTGATTTGATGTTGTTGATGATCATACCAATATCAATTAATCATATGATTTTTTATTGACTCATAATTAAATCTCAATTTTATATAATGCATATGTGAAAATTATCACAAGTAGATAATTAACAACTTAATTAGTACTTTAAATTCTTTAAGTCCAATAAGGTACTTTAAATTTTTTACGTTAAATTATATACTTTACCTAGGTTATTACACCTTGTCTTCCATATCAATGTGTTAACCAGTGGATTAGGTTGGCAAATAAATTTTAGAAGATTGAAATCTATGTTTCAAGAAGTGTTAGAAATTAGTGTTTACAATTATTGTTGTTGCTGGAGCTAGACAAGGAAAATTGGAGCTTCAAGAAGTTGTTGATTTTGTAAAGAACACAATTCAGTATGCAACTTTAGAAGCTACAATTCCAAAATGATATTTATTAGTTCGACCAATTGGTACAAGAAAGTACTATTAGCTGGAGCAATTGTGAGAGAAGCAGGAGTTCCATTTTTCACATACGGGGCCTCTAAATTTGTTGAGCTGTTCATTGGTGTTGGTGAATCAAGAGCAAAAAAAAAAAAAAAAAAAAATTGCTAAATGGCAACAAGCAAGTGTTAAACAAATATTAGTGTAGTAGTCCATTCTTGACAAAGAAGAAACCACCTTGGAAGATGTTTCTTCTGTGAATCTTCAATTTCCTTCCTTATTTCCTTGAGGACAAGGAAAATGTTTATGGGGAGGGTAATGTCATGTACCTGAACATTATACGAGTAAGCAAAAAAAAAAAATTATCAATGCAATGGGCCTAAATTTGATGTACAGCTTAGATAAGAAATTCAAGAAGGAATATTGGGTCAACTTATGGAAAGAAAATGCACGAATTACTCATGTCAGCACTAGTATTAGCAGATGATACTGATTCTATTATTTCCAGCTATATTAGCTCAATATTTTGGATAGGTTCTAGACTATTAAGAGTCAATAATTAGTATAAATATAAGTAAGTATTGTATAGAATGAGCATTCAATGAATTAATACAACAATTTTCTCTCTTATATTCTATCTTTTCCTCCCTATTTTCATCTCTTCTTTCTCATTTTTCTTCTTTTTCCTACTTATTTTCTCACCTCCCAAACTCTATTTCTTCTAATTCTATCTTAAGTCATGACCTAAATCTTAGATACATGACATAATGTAGGTCTTTGTTATTTTCTTTTAATGCTATTACTGTGGATTTTCTTTTTGTAGGCAAGCTAACATGGCGGCGGATGCGATGGCAAGTCTCTCGTGTTCTCATGCTAGTCTTTATGTTTGGGACGAGCCTCCAAGTCATATTCAAGAGCTTCTCAACTCTAATATTATTGTTGATTGATTAATGAATGATCTTTACCCTAAAAAAACAAAGAATAATTTAATTCAGAGAATTATAAGAATTAATAAGAACCTATAATTTATGAAAATTAATTTTAAATAAGAAATTTTTATTTAAAAAAAGTTTAAAATTAACTTGCAAATAAATATAATAAAGAAAATAATGTGGAAAGTCAGGTGGGGTCGAAAGTAGGCGATGAAGACTTTTATTTCACTGATGTCTGTTCACATTGAAAAAAAAAAAAAAAAAAAAAAAAAAAAAGAAGTGAAATTGAGAGAATTGGATTTGATTTTTAGATTTTTGGATACAAAAAATATCTATATATAAAATCTCATCCTTTCCTTTACTTTCCATTCCCTTTGTTTTTGGGTGAGAAGAGAGATAAGACCACAAAACAAAAACAAGGGTCTCTCTCTCTAACAATGAATCAATTTGCTTCTTGACACATCCCTTGCCCTTCTCTTCCCCTCCTCTCTCTGTAGGGAAGACGAAGACGAAGAACCAACAACGAAGAAGAAGAAGAAGAAGAAGAAATTTATCGTTGTAGAGAGAGAGAGAGCAGAGACTCGGAAATTCTATAGATTTTATTTATTTTTCTGAGCTATGGACTCAATCAATGACAAGGAGTCAATGGTCGATCCCTTCTTGGTCGAGGCTCTCCAGAACCCACGCCACCGTCTCACCAGTAAGTGATTTTTTCCCTTTATTTTTTTTTTTGAATTTTTTTGTTTGACCTATCCACCCCAATTTCTTGATTTTACATGTTATTTGGATCTGTCTGTTTATTTTAGGTTTCAATTTGTTTGTGTTTTTGGACTCAAATGCAGGGTTAGGGTTTCGTTGATTGATTGATTGATTTGTTTGGAAATTGATTACCTGGAACCTGTGTTTTATATCAGATCTGGGTTTTTATTTTGGGTAATTACGGCTTGTTTGGTTGCTAAGACAATTGAGAGAATTTAATTAAGATTTTGACTTTCTCCACCAGTTTGGGCATTTGGGAAAATTAGTTATACCTTAGCTGAGCTAGTTGAGCTTTCAGATATGCGTTTGGATTTCCCTGCCTTTTCATCTCCCAATCCTATTGTATATGTTATAATAGGGTTTAATTTGGTGCCAAATTCAGCATGGATCTGGTGTCTATTTTGTAATCTTTCTAAATTTGTGTTTTATTCATGTAGTATATCCCTATTGTGGATGAAGTTGGTTCCTTTTTTTATTTTTTTGGCTAATATTTTTCTTAGATTAAATGGTATTTGATCATCACTATCAATAAAATGATGTAAAGAGGTAAGCCTAGTACATTGTTTTGTTCAATTTTGATAGGTATTTGGGTTTGCATTAGCTGCATGCATTTGTATATATTCACATGAAAGTAATTACAGCTTTGTTTGAAGATTTATAATTCTGCAATTTGCATTTGATATGATTTTATTAAATTTGCATGCTCATGGTATTGCATCCCTTCATGCATGGGTTGCTGAGGTCTCTGTCTCACTCCCTTGCCTCGTGGGTTGCCAAAGCATGACACAAGTGTTTGTCTTGATTTGAATAGCTTCTCTCTCACTTCCCTGCCTTGTGGGTTGCCAAAGCATGACATAAGTGTTTGTCTTGATTTGAATAGCGTCTGAACTTCTGCCATGATCAGAAACAGTTATTTGTAGACTTTATGCTTAAGCTCCTGAATGCTCATGAAGAAAGATATTATGTGGTTTGTGGTACTATCCCAAAAGGGTGTTGTATGATATGTATATAGAGATGTTGTGTTTATGTGAGACAGAGATTATTAGGTTGGCTTATCTAATTATCTAAATTGTCTAAAATGTTGATAGTCGTGATATACTGTTCCTGTTTTGATTGACATTCCAAATGGCTTTTGGCTTCATCATATGCAATTAGAGTTGTAAAACAACCTACCCACATCTTGGTATTAAGTATTCAGACTCTAATTAATTTGGTGGTATTAGTCGAACACTCATTTTTTTAAATAAATGCATTTGAGATGGATATATTACCCTAAATTGAAGCAAATTTGTGTTTAGATTTGAAGGTATCCACTTTAGACTAAATTTAATTGGGTCTCAAATATCTTCTTGTTTGACTAGGAGTGAGTTGTATTAAGTTCTTACTTTCTTGAAGCTTATCATTCTTGTTATTCCTAATGAAATAGTTATTATTGGAAATGGCTTTTAAAGCTTCTCAAGGTGAGATACGTAGTTTCTGGAGGATATATTTTCCATAGATTTAAATCGCGATCGCGGTTGCGTGTAACAATATTGGGGTCATCACGGCCATAATGTAATGGTAACATCCAACTGCTATGCAATTTTTCCGCAAAAAGTTGCAAAATGAGAAATATTGATATAAATTATTAAATCTAAGAGTTATAACTAATTAATAAGCATAATAATCTATAAATAAAAACTCAACATGTATAATTTTTGACCAAAAATTAATAATTTGGAGAATACTCTACATATTCTCCTCAGCCATGGCAAAAAATCTTCCAAAATTAATGTAATGGCCGTTAAGGCTGCATTTTTTTTTTTGTCCGTTCTTTCAAGGCTATAATGGTAACGGAAGGCCAAATTTCCGTTACATAACGTAACGGCCGTTTTTTAAAACCATGATATTTTTTATCCTTGGGGAAGGCTGTGAACTGAAAAATTTTCCAAGTTATGATTATTCAGGATTGAAAAACTGTAGAGCTTGCTGCTGCGGGGAAGAATTTTGGCTTGGGTTGGTAATGGGGAAACAAACAAATTGTTGTAGTCGAAGGAAAGACATATCCTAGATTTCAAAGGTCTGTATAGCTGTGAGATGGTTTATTATAGCAATTTTATTGAAAAAGTGGATTAATTATGAAATAAATTTATTGGATGGTTCTCCACTGAACTCTTAACTCCTCAGCTGTTGTACAAAACTTGGAGATGGTCAGATGTGTGAGGACAGATCAAGTAAGGACAAATGGTGCCACTAAGATTGTAAACCTTCAAACTTAGGTATTTTTATGTTTATTTTTGGGATTACTAGAATAGGTTTGCTCTCAATCTTCATACAAGTAGGCTGACTTCTATGACTATTTGCAGTTTTCCTAGGAAACATTCATAATTAAAAATTGGCCTTGGAACTATGATCAGTACATTCATAATCACCAATATCACATTGGATAATTTTCAAGAAGTTTCTTTCGATATGTTGCTCCTGTTCTATGTCACAATACATCTTTGACCTTATTTTTTCCATTTTAAATCCTAAAAATAGAAATATTCCTATATATCATGGTTTGGTATTATTGTTCTTAGATGACTTGTTTTTATTGTGGTTTACTATTGCTATTTCAAAGATTGGAGGCTAGTTACTAAACTGAACCTCAATGCATAGTTTTGTGGCTTTCAAAGAATAAAAACTTCATGTAAAGATTATACATAATCTACCTCTTATGATTTGACAAGTGTGAATATTATAATCACGTAGAAGCTATTTAAGTGGATATATTTGTTTTGTGTTCATGTTTTTCTCCTCTTTTCATTTTACATATGGTTAGATTGTTTAAGAAATGAGACTACTACTTATCATACAAGGATTGCTTCATGCTTGAGCCCTACCAGAAAAATGTTGCTATAGAAGATTTATACAATTATTAGCATAATAATGAAAATGAGGGTTTGAATAAAATAGGTTTAAGGTTAAGGCCCACCCTACCTAGACGTGTATTGAATAATAATATGTAAACTTAATTGCATTGATCGTCAATCATAGAAAATAGTGGCTGCTACTTAATGTAAGTCATTTTGTAGCAAATTTAAACCCCATGTGATGGTCTCGATCTATTAGATAAGGGGGTGTTTTGGAATACATTTGTAATGTCTGTTCTATTACAGCTAGTATTTAACCGTAATGGCAACGACCATTACACTACCCGTAATGGTAAATCCAAAAACCGTCTAGACCCCTTTTCCACTGGCAAAATAGTTTGCATGCAACGCTCATTGCTATGATGTTTGTTCCATGATGATTTTGATTTTGCAATGCATTGGATGTGGCTGGAGCTTAAATATATGTTGATTGCCTAAAAAGGAAACTCCATGATATCAAAACATTCATGACTATACATGCAAGTATAGTAATCTCTCTTATATTTGTTTGGAAAGGAACTGCGTACTCAATTATAAAACATGCTAGTTATTAGATTTTTCATAACTTTTAGATTATTGGGATAATTGGGAAAACCTTTTTTTTTTTTCAATATCAGTAAGTATTTCATTATTATTTCAAAAGTTGTATTCATAATAACATTAAATGACCATTCAATATTGACAAGTTATAATATGTTGTAGAAATATATGGACATTCAATGAATCAGAGATCTGTCGTGTATAAAGTGGACACGTTAAAATTTAAGTGCAATTGTTGATTTAACAAAATTCAAATTATACAAAAGGTTGTGAATTAGCGTGTTCTATATTTTGTGTGAGTGAATATACAGCTATCATATTCATTCTCTGAGTTTGTGGATGCAAGAATAAAATTTTGGGTTGCCTAATAATATGGCTGAACTAATAAAAGTTCAAAGAGGATTACTGATGAGAGCAAAGAAGAAAGAAGGGAGCGTTTATATGTGTAGATAACTGGTAGAGAAACTAAAATGTTAAATATCACGAGTTCATCATAAAACTTCAAACTTTAGATTCCCTGTAGAGAGCTTAGATCAATGAGAGAAGAGAATGAGTAGGAAGAAAGCAGGAGACATAGAAGGCTTTAAAATGTAATTAATTCTTTGTATGTGTTAACCTGTCTGTCTTTAAACCCTTACATTTCTTCTAAGAAGATTAAACTGTGAAACACAAAATGTTAAGCTGATTTTTTCCCCTATTTTTTTTCTCTCCCAGTATTGGGTTGAAGTGAGAGAGTATTGGACTGTTGATGCCTTCTTGGATCAAAATGAGCCTGAGGTTGATTATTTTTAATTTTTAATTTATTTTTTGTTTTGTCTTTTCCTATGCATATTTTAATAGCAGGTAATCTTATGTGTGAACATTGATGAACCTAAAATTAATATATTACTCTTAATCAGGGCATGGCCATTTGAATCCAAGCATGTATTGCACAAATGTTTAAAACCATGAAATACGCATAATGACCTCAAAAACATTTGAAAGCAGACAAATCTCCAGAGTAAAGCTTCAACTTTAGATTGCATACTGTTGTGTGGGTGTGCATATACACATGAGAGAGAGAGAGAGAGAGAGAGAGAGAGAGAGAGATGCAGATATTTGCATGTATATATTTGCACATCTAGTTCTACATGTAATGTTCATTGCTAGGTTCTTGTGCATTTAGGAAAATATTTAGTCCTGTGTTCGTGGTTCGATTTGGTCGGTTTAGGGTAAATAGTTCTAACCATATGAATTATATCGGTTTGTAAATAATTTAAACCATATCCAAACCAAGTAAGATTAAAAATTATCCAAACATATACTATTAAGGTTTGGTTTGGATAATCGATTTGGTCAGTCTGAAATTTAAGGTAAAAAAAAATTTTAAAAATTAAAAATAAATACTATATAAATTAAAATATTTTTATAACATGAAATTATATTTCAAATCCATATATGAAAAAACTAAAATATAAGTAATTCTATTTTAAATGGATGAAAATTTTATATCATGTGATAAAAATCAACGTAAAAGAATAAAAAAAAGTCTCAAAAATTAATATTGAAAAAAAAATCTCTATAAAATTAAAAATAGGTACATATAAATCAAAATATATAATTTTAGTATACTTCGGTTCAATTTGGTTTTAGTCAGTTTTTCATATTTTCAAACCATAACCAAACCAAAAAGTTCGGTTTAACTGTTTTTTTAAACCAATCCAAACATACTAATAATAATAATACCACGGTTTTTGGTTTGGATTGAATTGATTTGGTTTGATCGGTTTGGTTAATTTTTTAACAGCCTAGTATTTAGATAGGAGTCTTTCCCCATGAGTTACTTACATTAGCAAGTCCTTTTCAGAGTTAGATTGTCTTCTTTGGTAATATGAGTCCTTTTTTCAGTTACAAGCATTGTGATAAGCTGAAGTCCTTGTACTGTATGACTGTAAGATACACATTCTGGTTGGTTTTGTGTGCATGTCCTTTTTTTTTTCTTTTTCTTTTTCTTGCCTGGGAAGATTTAATTTTTTTCTTTTTCTGAATTTTTTCTTCAGTTTTACGGATGGAACTTGATATCCAGGGGTTTTTACAAAACCCCGATCAACAACAATTCGAATTCCAACATTTCCCTACTTCCTACCTTAGGCTTGCAGCACACCGTGTTGCTCAACACTATGGGCTGATAACCATGGTACAGGATAGTGGAATTGATGGTCTGGCAAATAAAATTCTGGTGAAGAAAACAGCAGAAAACAGATATCCTGCAGTGCTATTATCTGAAATTCCTGCTAAACAGTTGGAAAGCGATAAACCTGAGCAGCTTAAGATTGCCATTAGGCCTCGGTCATTTAAAGGGTCCATAAATGAATCTAATGAATTTGGGATCAAACGGAGTCCTGTGAGATCTGTGGAAGAGAGAAAGGAGGAGTATGATAGAGCACGAGCTCGCATCTTCAGTAGCCCTAGCAGTCCCAACTCAGATGATACAGTATCTCAGGGTTCTACAGACAGAAAAAGCACAAGTTCAAGCAAGGATGAGCATGAAGGTTGCAGGAACTCAGCAATTGATCCAGAAAAATATATTTGCACCAGGGACGGTGCACTGGCTCGAGTAGCCATTTTCAGAGATAGGGAGAAGGATCGTACTGATCCGGATTATGATCGTAGTTATGACAGGTAAGGATTTGGCAAACTACTATATTAGAAACCATCCAAGTTGCAGCACCTTGGTGTCTGTTCTAAATTAGGGGTTTTATGATGTATTGTTAACTCACGAAATTTTGGGCTTGGCCTCCACCCAATGGAAAGGTTCATTTCTCAAACTAAATGGACTTCTTTACTGATGCAGATATGTAAGGAGCCTTCCAGCCAATCAAAGCTTTAATTTGGCTCCATTCAATATGCAGAAGATTCAACTTCCATTTGTTCAGTATGATAGTGGTTTCCCCCAGTTGGGTCAGATGCCAGGCACTCAAACTCCCCTCAGCTACAGGCATGCGCTTGCTGCAAGCCCCGTTATGAGCCCCTTCTGTGCTTTGGGATCAACTCAAACATCAAGAGATGCTGCATATGTGCAATGGCCAAGCACTGCGTTGATGTATGCGCATTCATATGAGCAATTTAGACACGCTGTTTTCCAGGTATGATAGCATCATTATACATAAATATTAAGCCTCAAGCAAAGAGAAGAGTCTAACCATGGTTTGACATGTGGCACTATCTATTTCTAACTTTTTTCAATTTAGTCTTACATTTTTTACAAGCAGTTAGGCTAATTATTATCCTTAGCCTTTCTGTTTTTTTTTTTTTTTTAATTATGTACAACTCATTTATGATTTTTTTTAAAAGAGATGTTGAGAGTTAGTAACTGAAATTTGAAGTTTAAGATAAATCAAGAGAGTTTCCCCTCTTTGTAAGGAAAAACATTCAGACAATCATTATTGGCCAAAGGTACAAATAGGACCCTCTCCTTTGTGCTGATGTTTAAGTGAGCCCTTAATATTTTTTTTTTGTCCCATTAGATCTTTAATCTTTTCAAAATGGCACATATAAAATCTTCTTCTTCAAAATGGCACATATAAAATTCTCTCCTTTGAACTGATACTCAAGTGAGCCCTTAATTTTTTTTTTTTTGTATCATTTTGAAAAGGCTAAAGATCTAATGGGATAAAAAAAAAATATTAAGTGCTCACTTGAGTATTAGTTCAAAGAAGAGGGTTTTATATGTACCATTTTAAAAAGATTAAGAGTCTAATGGGACAAAAAAAAATATTAAGAGTTCACTTGAGCACCAGCCCAAATGAGAGGATTCTATTTGTACTTTTGGCCATCATTATTTAGATATAAAAATTATTAAATACCAACAATTTTATACCTTTTCTCTTTAAAAATTAAAAAGTAATTTCAAAACTATAAAATTATAATTTTTATCCTTTTTTTATTATTATTATTTTGGTTCTACTGTATTTTGCTTGCAAATTTAACATTTAAAAGTCACAGTTGCATCATAAAAGTATAAATAAATAAATTTTTTTTTTCCTCTAGGATGAGTTGAAAAATTATATATAATCTAGATGTTATATAAAAATATCGAAAAACACTTCTCATTATATCATATAAAAAGAAATAAAATTAACCTATACTTGCATTGTACAGGCTCACTTCTAGTTTATTATTATGTTTTTGTATTATCTGCGTTAAGAAACATACTCTTTTGGACCATTTTCTCTTTTTCTTTTTATTTCATAAAGAAAGAAATCTTTTGGTAGAGGCTATCATAATTTGAAGCTTAAGATTAATAATTTTCTAGCATTCTTGTTTTGTTGTCTCATGTATGCGGCTGGCTATAATTTTTGTAACATATAACTTGCCCCTTACTTTGTTGTTATTTGCAGGCTCCATTCTGTCAGCAACCTCTAAGCTTTGATTACTCTCAAAACCATTAAATGTCAGCTAGATGAGAATTGTATTACTGATTTACCTGCAGATTTCTCTATACTTATAGGAAATTCCTTGTTGGTAGGATTTTTCCAGAATTTGGTGTTGCAAAACCATTTGTCCCAGTTATAGTTATGGTTTCATTCTGTTTGCTTTTTTTTTTTTTTAATGGATCTTTAATGTTAGTAAGGAAGTGTAAGGATACTACTCTTTTACAATCTAGTCTGTTTTATGTGGTTAGGCTGTTAAGCACCCATCATCATCAACTACAAAATATTGATTTGCTTAACCCTAAAGTAATGCGTTGACTAGTGAATAGAGTCACATGGGGTTCATTTAATAAAATATTGGTTAGCAGCATCTTTGCCAGCCCTGAGCTCATCATGCCTTTATCACTATCAATTAATTAATTAATTAAATTATTGTCATATAATTGGATATTATCTTTGTAAATTGTTGTTTTAATCTCAAAGCTTTGGTCAGTGCTCTCTTACCCACCAACATGATACTAAATAGGAATTTGTATTGTGAGATCTGTGATATGATCAGATGAGATCAGATTTACCAAATTACTTTATTTAAGGGGACAAAATTGGTTGGTGGGAGGATGGATCTGAGCCATCAATCCTTAGTAAAAAAAAGTCTACTTAACAAGAAAAAATGGTCTACTTAATTAACAAGAGGTGTCCAAGATTTAGCTGTCCTTTGCCTTTATTATTATTATTTTTTTAATATATATATATATATATATATATATATAATAATAATTCTACAGTTTTCCCATGTAATTTTTGTAATTTATGCTAAGGATTGACATTCATAAAAATATACATTAATGCCAACCCCCACATGATTATGTTGAGACACTTAAGATTTTTTTTTTTTTTTTTGGCCCAAAGACACTAAGATTAAGGGGGTCATATAATATCTGTCAATTTGATATTTAATATTTATAATTGATATTTACATTGTATATAATATTTTTTCACTAGAAAAAGAAAATTTGCTTAAAAAATAATAATAATAATAATAATAAGCAAAAGAAAGATTGACTACCTCCAAAACTAATCTACTAAAGGGTAACTAACTTGGGAAGTGGGAACAAAACAAAATTGGATTCTCTTCCCCCTAATAAAATAATTCGCTTGCAATTTGTCTAATGTAAATGCGTATTTAACTTGATAGTTGATTAGATAGTTTGTATTCAGTTCTCCAACACTCAAAAATAATATATTATTAAAATCTCTCAAGATTGTCTAGAATATACATTTCGATATTATTTTTTTCAAAATTAGCAAATTCTTAATTCTACAATTCAATTGTTAATTACAAAAATGAGTGAATTTTTCTTTACAGTTATCCTTTAACACTTTAAAATTAGACTACTAGTATTAAATCAATTGAGTTGAATGAACATGATTAGGGGTGTAAAAAAAGATTATGACACGCTAATTCGATTTGCCAAACACGTAAAATTTTCATGTTAGGATTGAGATTTAGTAGGTTCGTGTCGGTAAATAGGACCCGTTTATGACACTGTTTAAACGAGTCGTGTAACGAGTTGACCAGTTAACCCGTTTATTTTCATGTGTTATGTTGAGTCATGTCAACCCGACTCAATCTATTCATAATTTGCATATTTTTTTAGTAATATTGAGGGTTAAAATAGTCATTTATATTGCATTGAAAGAGACAAACAAAATGAATACAAAAATAAAATGATAAAAAAAAATCAAAGATAAACAAAATCTTATTTAAGTTTGTTTGATGATACTTACTTGTATGTTTGAAGAACTTATAAAATATGAAATTTTTAATGAATTTACAATTTTAATCATAATTTGATTTATGAACAATATTACAGTTAATTTATGTAATAAATATATTATATTTTTTAGATTATAAATATTATATAGGTTAAATGGATTGTGTTGAGTTCATGATCCATATATGACTCAATTAAATAAACGGATTATACGTGTCGTATTCGTATAACCCGTTTAATTTTCGTGTCGTGTTAGAGTGACACGATTAATAAATGGATCGTATTCGTATTGATTCTAATCGTATTACCTGAATAGATCAATCCGATACGAACACGACCCACTAACACATTTTGACACCCCTAAACATTATCCATCATGTCTCAAAAAACTTGAGAATGACTTGCCCTGTGTTTCAATGTGAATGACTCGTTTTAAGTGGATAGATGACATAAATTTACAATGTCATTTTTTTCATATATTAAAAATTCTTAAAAGAGGAGACTATATTAGTCTAAATTTTAATTACTTTCACCATTTGTGACTTGCAATATACAAAAATTAATTTATATCTTACTAATAAATGAAAGAAAAAAAAATATCATTGTCTACCAGCTAAAATGAAATATATCTACACATGAAGATTTGAACTCTTAATCTCACTTTTATTTGACTTACAACGTATAAAAATTCATTTACATCATACTAATCTATATTTATATATCTAATAAAAGTTGAATTCAAAAGTTATTTAAAAAATTTAGATAAATTTTTTATCATACATTAAATGACGATTTTTTGTCATTGCGTCTTTACATAAGAATTAAAATTTATATAAATGAATATATATAATATTTATTATTATTATTTTTTCAGCTAGCTCATGTTTTTTTCTTTATATTAATATTCAAAACTATGAAAAAGTAATATTTAAATTTAAAAACACAATAATAATAATTCTTGTATGTTAAAATATTGAAAGAAAACGGAAGTTAGATAAAATAAAAAAAAATGTAACCAAAATCTGCTCAAAGTGTAGGCCCACGACTAGTTAGGTAAGGGAAAATTTCAAAACTAACTAAAAATGAGAGAAAATAACAACGATACGGTATAAAAAATTTTCTTGCAAAAAAACTGTTCCTAACTTGAAAAATATATCTTATACGGTTAATTCCTCACCCTTGTACTTGCCTTAAAAGTTGAGATGTGAGGATCGCCATTTTCAATTTCGATTTCTTTGAAAACAAAGATAGATATTATAAATTAGATTAGATTAGGCAGTTTCGATTGGAGAATATTTAATACAAAAAAAGCGTGTGGGTATAGGTCTAAAAAATCTTGAAAATGGTGATATAATTATTGTCTTTTTTTTTTTACACAAAATGATATCATTATTGTTTACTTTGAACAAATGGAGCAGTTATTTCCAGAGATGAAATTGGATGAGTGGTTTAGTTTTCCTATTTTCTTTCCCATGTTAGATAAAATAAATAGTTAAAGTCTTGAATTTTTTGGTAAAAAAAAATCCTAGGTTTTTGTAATGGATCTCTTTCTCCACAATATACATTTATGATGGGGTTTGTTACTTTTATTATTATTATTATTATTAATTTGGTTTTTATGTATAATGTATTAATATAATTTGAGCTACAAAAAGAAAAAATTATTAAAAAGATATATAGAAATTGGAGTGCTTTTGCTGGAAGTTTCATATTTGATAAAAGTCAATATATATGGAAGTTGGAGTGTTATTATTTCTCAATTAATCATTTTTAATTGCCATTTCAATTTTGCCTATAACAACTTCATTCTTGTGATTGATACTATTGTTGTTTGATTTTTTTGCGATGATTTTGTGTGAACATATATGATATTATTTGTCTAATATATGTTTAAAATTTCTGCTAACATTATTTTTTTTTTTTATATTCTAATAGGTGAAACCATCAAATGATGAATAATTGGTCTATGAAAATGAAAAGACATTCATTATAAGCATGAAAGAAAGACATTCATTTTTTAGAAAAAGTACAATATTCATATTGATTGATTGATTGATTGAAACTATTTTAGTTCAATTTCTTACATTTTATTTCATTCACTCAAATTTACCAAATACTAATTTCTTTCATTTTATAAATTTTAATTGACTAATTTAGTCAATATCTTTGTTATCTTCAAATATTTTTTATATATTTATACTTATCGTTATTATATATTTAGACGTGCTATTAATTAAAAATTCAAAGTGAATAACATTTGAGATTTATGTTTTATTTTTAAGTATTATTCGACCCAAAAAAATATACATATATCTTTTAATATTTGAATGTACTTGACCAATAAATTAAGTCCCATCTTTCAAGTTAGATCAAGATTTAGGTATACTTTGAGTATATGTTTAATATCTGCAAAAATACAAATTGAAAGTATGAAAAAAAAATAAAAAGGTAAAGTAACAG
>CATKHJ010607569.1:0-14539 GCA_949750685.1 Vernicia montana
ATCTCATTAATTTATTTTCACGTTATTATGTTTTTTAAAAAAAAATTATAATGTACTTATTCAATATCACAATTAATTATTTTTAAATTTTTATCATATATTCTAATAATATAATTAAATTTTATTAATAATTACAACTATCATTATATAAATTTATAAATGAAAAAAGTCAAATTATATGTATATACATACACAAATATTTTGTAGGTAAATGTAAAATGCAAGTTAAAAAAAAACAATGATAAAGAAATGATAAAAATTAAAAAAATTAAAAAAAAAAAAAAGGAAAAGTGTGGAGAGAGATAGAGATATAATGAGAGTAATAGAGATAAAGGGCGCGTTGGCTCATTTTTATAATGTTAAAAACATATTCATAACTCAAAAAATTTTAAGTGTTGATATGAAATTTTAGTTAAATATTAAGAATATATTTATATTTATCCCTTTATCCGTTTATTAAATTAATACATACACAAAGTGTACGAAAGACTTACTTTCATTTATTTAAATCTTGTTAGATTTAATTTTTAGAAGTCAGCGTACTGAACAGTTGACATGAAGTGTTTAGTAAAATAAAATTAAAAACTAGCTGATGTGTTTCAAATTGATAATTTTTAAACTTTATTACTAAATGTTAACTTTTTGGATTAAAAGTTAAAATTTATAGTTTTTGTTAAAAAAAAAATAATAAAAATTTAAAATAATTACGAAAATACTTACTATTAATTAAAAATATATGCATCTTTATATTTATTTTAATATTTTAATATTAACATAATTAAAAATAAAATATATTAAAATGTGTAGTTATTTTTATTAATATATTTTATATGTAACTTTAAAATTATTAATTGCATATAATTGAAATTTATCATAATATATAAAATAATTTCTTTATCCATCATTTTATAATCTAACTTCAATTTTAACTGCTGAATTAATAAATATTCTACAATTATTTATAACCGCTGACTGTGAACTACTGACTACTGATCACTGACTGCCATTACTAAATAAAACATGCCCTCAATTTTTATTTTTAAAATTTTTTATTTTTAATTAGATTTTAATTATTAACATTTTAACTCACAACACTTTAGTTCCTAAAAATTTTAAATATAATGTATTTTAATTTTGAATTAT
Organism: Vernicia montana; assembly: GCA_949750685.1. Lineage (NCBI taxonomy): Eukaryota > Viridiplantae > Streptophyta > Magnoliopsida > Malpighiales > Euphorbiaceae > Vernicia > Vernicia montana. The sequence continues at coordinate 1,144 of CATKHJ010607569.1, forward strand.
TATATAATAAAATACTTTAATCTTTTAAAAATTTATACTTTTCATTAAAGTTAGTAATAGAAATTTAAAATATTAATATTAAAATAACAAAAACTAAAGTGTTAATTATGATAAAACTCAAGTTTGTTATAATAATTAATTTACTGTATATCACAGAACACGTTTAAATTTGATTTTCCTGACCAAAACTTTATTTCCCAATATTTAATTTACGATATCATATTGAGAACTTACAAAAAAAAAAAAAAAAAAAAAAAAAAAAATCAAAACTTTTTTAAAAATTTAATATTTTATTTTAATAATATCTTTATTTTGGTCTGACAAAAGAGAAGAAACAGAATAGCCAAATGGTTTTCACTTTTCAAACAAAAATAAATTAAAGAAAAAAAGAAGAAGAAGAAATTTTGTAGCACTTGATGTTAACGTGACTTACCATTAAAATCGTCTAGACCCTAATAGATTTCATTGCAAAAAATTGTTTTTTATTTCCTAACAAAAGTTAATTATTTTCTCAAATTCTTTAATAATTTTTAAAAATTTCTCCTAATAAATATCAATATAAAATTTAATTTTTTCAACGTGTTGGATATTCGAGTCGAGTCGGTCCATAATGGGGAACCAGACGCATAAGTTTTTAGATAATTACTAAAGGGCAGTTGTAGAAAGGAGAGAGAACTTTCTATAAGTGGGAAGTTATCTGCACAGAAAAGAAAACAAAATGCGTGTGTGTGAAAGAAGAATACAACACTGAAAACAACAAAAACTTTCTGCAATTGAAAGTTAAAGAATTTAGGCTGTGGAAATTATAGAGTTTCTATTCGTGATTCATTGCTAACCGATAATTCAGTCTGCGAACCGATTCGCTTCCGCTAAAGAAAAACCCATAAGTTTTTTTTTCTCCTTCTTTCCCAACCAATTGGGATCCACTTGAGGCTGAAAATATACGAGTATATTTATATAATGAAGTATTCGAAATAGATATGCAAGGAAAATCATGGAAAAATGAAATGCAATTTGAATAATGAAATCTATAGTATGAAACTATAGTTATATTTTTCTTTTTTCTTTTTGTTTGAAAGAATTTTTGGGACTTTTTCTTTTGACTAACAACAGTATCACAAATACATAGGTAATAATCAAGTTCTCAATACAATTCAACACTTTTCTTCAACGTTTTTTTTCCTCTAAATATTTATTTTTTTCAACATTTGGTTTTCAATCTAGCACCTATGATCATGCCTTGTTCATTCGTAAGACTTATCAGAATTGTGTACTTCTTCTACTCTGTGGATAACATGATTATTATTGGTGACGATCTACAAGACATTTCAGATCTTAAGTCTTTTCTTAGCAAACAATTTGAAATGAAAGATTGATTTTGGTCGACTAAATTATTTTTAAAGCCTTGAGGTATGCTAATATGTCACTCTCCTCTTTGCTTTCACGCTCTAGTTGGCAAACTCCAGATGACTGATACTTTGCCATTTTGAGTTTGAAGGGGGATGTAAGTATAATTAGTATTATTAACTCATTGATTTTATATTGACATATTTTTAATTAGTTGTTGATATATTTTCCTTTTAAAGATGATATATTTTTCTTTATAGGTTGATTTTTAATTAAGGTCATCAATTTTATTTCTTTTATTATATTCTTAGCTCTATTATAAATAGATTGTAATCTATTATACATAAATATATAAAAATACTATTCTCTCAATTTCCCTCTCAATTTCTCTTCTTTAAATTTCTATAATATTATTAAAACATAAAAGAGTAGATGATAGATCTGGACCACAAATCTGAAAATCCGCGGGCAAAAAATAAAAAATAAAAAGAAAGAAAGGTCACTGGTGGGCTATAGGTAAGTCCACTTTGATGCTAAAATCATATGGTATTTTTGCATAATAACATTACTAATGTCAATGAGTATATATACCTTTATCTTGGCATTTACCTATTTACAGGAAATTCGATACTTGCCCACCAAGTTTAGGGCTAATGTCATATGAAGATTCCCTTCTTGTGAAATAGAAATGAGTGCTACATGTCTTTAAAAAATTTTAGGGTAAATTACTATTTAGTCTTTAATTTTGATCAAATTAATATTAAGATTCATTTATTTTGAAAAATTAACTAATTAGTCTATCAATTTTGAGACCGTAAAATAAATTATCATTCCGTCCATTTTTACCGTTAAATACATATAAAAAGATTAAAATACCCCTCATCTCCCTTTAAATTTTCCTTCACTGCCATGAAACAAATCAAAATTAATTTAATTTGAATTTATGAGAAACAAATCAAAATTTTTCCTTTAAACTGATGAGAAATTTCAATCAAAATTAAATCAATTTAATTTGTTGAATTAATTAATTTTCTACCTAATTAATTTAAAATTAATTATTCAAAATTAAATCAATTTAATTTGAATTGTTCATCTTTTCTAGCCAAACAATTATTTTCATATCCTGAGCCTGAGCCAAAAAAAAAAATGCACATTAAAATTCTTTGATTTCAGCTACAAATTCCTTTTAGAATGCATCTTCTAATATTCTAAAATGAGCTTACCCTTCAGCTTTACTTTCTATGAGAAGATGCTACAAATTACAGGAGGAGTGAAAAAGAAAAAAACAAAAAGTGTATAACTTACACTTGAAATTACCATATGTTGCCTGCAAATTATCTGGAAAATTGAATTAATTGGGTAGGGTAACATTTTGAGAGAAAGGGTAGGTAGAGAAGGGGATGAGGGTATTTTGATAATGAAATTTTTATTTTTATTTTTTAAAATTAACTAAAAACACAAAAATTTGAATGGAATGACCAAAAGGTGAGACGGAATATAAATGCAGGATGCATTCGTTAGTTTCTCAAAATAAAGAGACTTTAATATTAATTTGATTAAAATCGAGGGATGAAATAGTAATTTACCCAAATTCTTATGTTTTGGGATTTATACAACCTATTTATGGTGGTTCGAGATGCCAAGTCTTTATATTGAAGATCCAACTCTCGTATGCTTAAATATTTTAAATACGATTCCGAGTGGTCCTTTAAGTAATCTGAATATCTATCATTTGTTCCCAACTAAATGATTATTATCCGCTATTGAATGATTTATCTCCGAGTTAGTCCTCTCCAAATCGTCAAAATAAAATTTTGGCTCATCACTTATTGATGAAGAATTCTAAAATTAGCATCGATTGCAGGGTTAATTTTACCTATGGTCCTCCAAGTATTAATTAATGCACTTGTTGGTACCTCAATTAAAAAACGCTACAAAAAAATACTCAGACTATATCTAAAGGTTACTTGAAAATGATTTTAATGCATTCCGTTAAAAATAGTTGTTATCCTTCATACGTAGTGCTCCACATTTGATTTAACAAATATAAATAATCCATGTCAGCCCACTAACTTCCATTTTCTTCTCTCTCTGTGCGTTAGCTAATAGATTCACTCAACCTCCATACATGCCTATCTCGCCCTCTGTTTCTAAGTTTGAAGCTAACCTAATCCCTTTTATGTATATACAGATAAAGGAAAATAGAAAAAGAGAAGAGATCTTACCTAGGTTTGCAACTTAATCTATGTGTTGTTATTCTGTGAAGAAATTTCCTTCATTGCAATATGGATTCAATGGATAATGAACTGGTTGCAGAGTTCATAAGCTCCATAAGTGCGCTGCTGTGCGAGTGTGGCGAAGAAGCTCCATTAAGGACATCATGGACTGAGGTTAACCTGAGAAGGAGGTTCTATAGTTGTCCTAACTATGGGGTAAGTGAATTGATTCTTATTTTTTTATTTTTGGGGTTGGGTTCTTCAATTACTCTAAATTAAAAATAAAATGGGTTGTATTTGGTTTTAATTTATTTACAAATAATACTGAGTGATTATTATTTTGTAGAAAGCCAAAGGACAGTGTAAATTCTTTGTTTGGGTAGATCCTGATTTCACTGAGCATTCCAAAAATGTCATTAATGGTTTGCTGAGGAAAACTAAGAGGTTGGAGAAGGAAAATAGAGTAATGAAGAGGAGGGAGTACACTATGAAGTTTGGAAAGGTCTTTGCATATGGTGTTTCTATACTCTCTCTTGGCATCCCAGTATTGTCAGCATTGTTGGCTAAGAGAAAATATTGAGTGATCAACCTTGTTGGTTCACTGAATGGCATGTAGTATAGTTATGTAGGTCTAGTTGATGTATGTTTAAGGGTTTCAAAATGTGAAATAGTCGGTTAAGGAACTTTTTGTAATGGCTATTTATGGTACTTTGAATGAAAAGAAAAGAAACCTTGTTTGGGTTTACTGCTATAGGTTTTTTTGTATGAAATGTGATTGTGATAGCTAATACTCATAAAAAATTATTATAAAATTCAACTTTAGATTGAATGAACCTAACAAAAATATAACAACATATGAAATTCAAACTTAATATAATACATAATAAAGTTAATATAATCATTCAAGCATAATATCATATTTACAAAGTGTGAACCCTCAATTTTGCACCCTTAAGATATTGCCGCAGCTTGACACATGCTGAATTTCATACGCTACGCAGAGCCGGTACGGTAGTCCCACTAGCCGGTTAGCGGGCAGGGGTCAAAGGGGCAGTTCCCCTGGAGTAAAAATTGGCTTTCAGTTATCATATTACAACGATAATTAATTTCGAACCCACCGCCACTGACCTGTAATTTTTCAGACTTCATAATACCCCAGAAACTAACCCGGAACCCCCAAAAACTGACCCAAAAAACCCCAAAAATTGAACTAGAGGACGAAAAGGCCCGAAACTCGAGATAGCTCATGGACATCCTGGAGCCATGCTTGCGCGTCCGCAGGATGCCTATGCACGTCCGCGAGTCACGTCTGTGGATGCACCAGACGTCTTGCGGACCCCGCACGTCATCTGGTGCGTCCGCACTGATGCGCCTGACATGCCTTGTACTGACAAGTATCAGACGTGTCAGTACGGGGGCTGATGTGTAACATCTCAGGCATCCCTTGGTCGCTAGAGACTTGGAGATAATTTGAAACTAAGTTAGATGGAGGAATTGAGGGAGAAAATAGAAAAAAAATATTCAAAACCTTAAATTAAGCACGAGTTTGGAAATCGATATATTAAGTGTGAAATCGACGGACTCCGACTCCGCAATTTTTTTTTTCATCGATATTGATTAAAGGGAAATTCATAGAAATATTATTAAATAGGATATTGGAACCCTAAATATGGTATTAAAAATATTAATAGATAGTAATAACATGGTTTATAACAAAAAGAAGTAGAAAATAGGAAGTTAGAAACCAAAGTCCTAAAAAGGATACAGGTTTGGAAATCAAGGCCTTTAGAGTGAATTGGAAAATTCCAACACCATAATAGATTTTTATATTTTATTTGCATAATTTAGGTAAATATGAGGATGTTAGAAGTGAAGAAACTCAAAAATGAAGTTGAAGTTAAGCATAGAAAATATCTAAGCAAAATCGGTACGCTACGTGCATAACCAACGAATTTTGATTTTTGAAATTTTAGAAAATTCTAGCCTAGGGAATATTGATGGGGAAATGAGTAAAAGTAATATTAGAAAGCTAAATTAATGATTAAAAATAATATTAGACAATAATAGAGTAATTAAGGATTAAAAATGACAATATTGTAAAAATTAAGAAATGATGACATCATAAGTTGACTATTTATCACCCAAATAAAAAAAAAATGGCCAGAAAATCTGCTGGAAAAGTGGAGGATAGGGATTGGACCAAAATTGCGTGTGAATTAAATAAAAGAAAAAATATATATAAATAGGTGAAGATGAGAAGATAAGCTCATCTTCTTTACTTCCCAAAAAATTTTACTAAGGAAAAGAGAAAGAAGGGAGAGTGAAAAGCCAAGGGAAAGAAGAAAAACGTGAAGAGGAGAAGAACAAAAAGAAAAAAAAATTCAAATGACAACTCAAACCTAGCTCATCTAAGGTAAGAATCATATTATACTTACTAATCTTGAGCTTATTGTGATTGTGTTGTATTTTGTTTGTTTATTTTTTTAGTTTTGTTGGGTTGGTTGATAATGGATTGAGTTGGAGAAGAGGATTAAATGAATAAGAGGAGTAGATTAAGGAAGAAAAGGTTCATTTGGAGGTGGATTAACAAGGAAAGTTGGTGGAAGTGTGAAAGGAGGAAGATGGTTAGGGTTTTGTGAGAAGGCCAAACTACTGGAACTTAAGGCTCCATTTGAAGAATGATAGAGCCCGAATTTTATCATGGACAAAACATAAAAGTTGAATCTTAGAATGTGAATTTTATGAATAGAAAATTTTTTGATTTAATTCTTAACACATTGGGAGTTATGATAATGGAAGTGAGACTGCCCTGCATGCAGGTTAGACTGTAGTGCTGGAAATTGGGAGAGGCAATTGGACCTCTTAGAGCACTAATTTGGAAAAGGAAAAAACATAAAAGTTGTAACATGATGTGTTTATTTTATTTATCTAGAAGAAAATTTAAGTCAATTCTTGATAAATTTGGAGATATTAGAGGGATAATAGAACTGTCTATTTGCAGACTACCCTGAGATTTCAGGAAGTTGGAGGATGGATTTCAGTACTCTATGATGAGACTTTGGAGATGAATAAAACATAATAAATTAAGCTTAATATTCCATATAATATCTATAAAAATTTCAGAGAAATAATTAAATTAGGTTAGGAGATATAGGGAGACTAAGTGGCTATTGCAGGGTGCTCCGACTGACAGAAATTCTGATATTCAACCTTAAATTTGAGGACCTTGGGGATAGAATTAGCTCAAGGTCAAAACTAATACATTGTTCCTCCATGAGTATAGTTTCACTTTGAAAAATAATTACATCAATTGGAGTTTTTTAGATTAAGATACGCTAAAAACAGTATGGAGAGCTCAGAGAACCTAGGTAACAGAATCAGGGCAAATTTTGGAAAGTCACCCTAGAAGCTACATAAGTTAAAATGGGTTGAATTTTGGATATGTTGGAGATAAATGTTTTAATATTTCAATGTCTTTAGAATCAGGATAATTGGGATGGTATAGCTCAAGTTATGGTATAAAAAGGGGACTGACTAGATTACAATCAATAAACCGATTCTTTAATTTTTATATTGTAATGAATTTGTTTATAGGAATTTAAACCTAATACATGTGCATATTATGTGTAGAAGGCTTAGAAGACCAAATTGGAGTAGAAAATTTCAAAAGGTAAGAGAATCCAAATATTGAACGATATAAAATTATTAAAGAAAGCAATTGGAAAGGTGAGTACATACTAAGTTGTTATGCATATTGCTTGTACTTGCTTCCATTGTATCCTTAATTTTAATTGTTCTTTGATTATCCATGATGAACCATATCTATCATTCATTGAAATCCAACCCTAATTACATTGATAAATAATAGTACTCGATAATTGTTAAACATTGCTAAATTGAATCCCTAATTTTGCCAATTGTACAATGTTGACGTACCAAATTGATATAGATGAATTATGTTGCCACAATAGAAATTCCCTTTTTCTGGTAAAGGGATCACCAGACTCTGTGATCCTAAGCTGTTATGCATATTGCTTGTACATTGCTTCCATTGTATCCTCGATTTTAATTGTTCTTTGATTATCCATGATGAACCACATCTTTTATTCATTGAAATCCAACCCTAATTACATTGATAAATAATGGTATTCGATAATTATTGAACATTGCTAAATTGAATCCCTAATTTTGCCAATTGTATAATGTTGATGTACGAAATTGATATAGATGAATTATGTTGCTACAACAGAAATTTCCTTTTTCTGGTGAGGGGATCACCGGACTCTGTGCACAGTGAATTTGAACCTTACTAGGAGCTATTTGAACGCCCTAGCCATCTCTAGTATCCATATTAGTATCCATCTCTAGTATGTTGGACTCTTGATGTGGATGTCTTGCCCTTTAGAGATCTGACATATGTAACCCCAAACCTGTTGTTGTCATTGTCCAATTGAGAGCTACATTTTTTACTATGCTAAGTCAAAACACTCTGTTGACTTGAAAACTATTGCTCAGTATAGAGATGGTTTGAGCTTGTTTAAGGTTGAGATGAGAATCCAACCAATCTCCTTTTTGGCACTAACTTTGAACCAGATTCCTGCATAACGTTGAAGCATGCATAAATTAACATCAAAGCAAATTGCCTTTTATCAAAGCATGCAGAAATTGAAGCATGCACCCCTTTCAAGCAACACATTGCCCCTTATCAATATTAATACTATCCTGCCATATTAAGGGAGGTAGAAAGAAAAAAGGCAAAACAAATACAGAACACATTCAGGGAGGGTACATACCACAACAAAAGGGCAACATTATGTCTATCCAAAATTCACATTCATTCTAAATTTAAGGCATGCAACAAATAAGTCATGGAGAAAATAAATATAGAGGCAATCATTATGTAATGTTAATAAGTTATAAAGAAATACCTGTGGTGGATTTATTGGTGTCTCTGCACATATCCTTGCATTATTGTGTGGTCCAATAGCCTGCAAGTGGAAAATAAATTAGTGAATATTATATAGAAACAACCAAATGGCAGCATTGTATGTGGTCCAACAGTCTGTAAGTGGCAGCATTGTAATTTCATTCATACCATTGGGACATTTTGATGTGCACTCATTAATGGGTTAGATGTGGTTGCAGCAGAAGGTTGTGGTCTAACAGCCTGTCATTAACATATTTAATACACCACTATTTAGAATTTGATACACAAATAATATAAAGAATAAAAAAAGATAAGACCCTCACATGTGATGTGGAGCCACTTTGTCTTTGGCAGGACATCATGTTGTGACCATCCTTTTTACACACAGTGCACCTCATCTTCACCAAACCCTTTCTAAGCAATTTAAGGGTGGTGCCTTCTTCATCATTCATAGGTTCACTTTCATTTGTTCTTGTTACCTTCTTCTTGTTTGCCTCATTCTCAAGCTCCTCAGCCTCCTTTATTCTCTTAGTAGGTTTTCTACCTCTCTTCTTTTGAACCACAGGTGGAGGAGTGATGATGGATCGCCCATCACTTTTTGGCCACAAACTTGGAGCATTAACAGGTTCTATGGTGTGGCTATATACCTTTAAGGCAGTGGAGACATGATACAATTCATTGACATATTGTTCAGGTATCTCATTTTTCCCAAAAATGCAAACCACGACATGTTGATATGGGATTCCTGTCAACTCCCATCTCCTGCAGGTGCATGTATGTGCTACAAGATCAATAACAAACTGGTGGCCTTTTCCATGAACTTGTATTCTAAGTGACCCTACAAAGGTGGGGAAATAGTCACCTGATAACTCCTTGATCTTATCTATTTTCTTTTGTATCTTAGGATATAGGAGCTTGTTTGAGTTCTTGGCTTTCTCAAATTCAGCTTTCTTTTTTGCAATTATTCTCATAAGCTGGTTCCTAATCATCTCCAACAATGTGATTATGGTCCTAGTTCTAGCATCCAAGATATACCTATTAAAACATTCACACTTGTTGTTCAATAGTATATCACATTTGGTTTCTGTCTTGAAATGGGCTCTACTCCAATGCTCACAAGGTCTTGCCCTCAACCACTCTCTACACTCAGGGTTCTTCTCTTTCACTGCCTCAAGGCACTTCTCCAACCAACTCATATAACTTGCCCTAACACAATCCCATAACATATCCTTGTAGTCCTTCCCTTTATATAATGCCTTATTGTTAGTCCATAAATGCCTAACACAAAACTTGTGCTCTGCATTTGGAGACAACTCCTTTATCACATTAATTAGTCCCTGCAAGTAAAGTTTGTGTTCAAGTCATTTACAAGATGGAAATACAATATTCAAAACACAGAAAAATAAAGCAAACATTATACCTTTTGTCTATCATACATGAAGGTCCATTGACTTGAGTTATATAATTCAAAATCTTGTTGCAAACACTTCATAAACCTTCCCCAATAATGCATATTCTCCCTCTTCACAACTACATAGGCAATTGGGAATATGTAATCATTTGGATCTATCCCCACAACACTTAGAAGTTGGTAGCCATAGGTTCCCTTCAACCAACAACCATCTAAACAGATGATAGGCCTACATCCTGCCTTGAAACCATCTTTAAGTGTTGCCAAACAAATATACATCCCTTCAAACTCACCTTTTTCTTCCATGAATTCCACAGTAGATTTAAGATTGCTTCTTAGGATCTCTAACTTGTAGTCATGGAGTCTACTATACTGTTCTGCCTCATCCCAATTTATTTTTTTCAAAGCAATATTCCTTGCTCTCCAGGCTTTTATCCTTCCAATAGTGTATTTGTACTCATTCTTCACCTTTGCCATCAATGCATTTAAGGGCTAATTAGGATTTTCCCTAATCTCATCCATGTATTGGTTTGCCAACCACTTGGCTGTCATATGAAATTTTTTGTAAACCCTAGGACATATGTGCTTCAAATTTGCCCTCTTGTTTTGAAATGTGGGGTCATCCAACCTCTTCCTGTCATGTATACTTGTATATTCTCCATTTGCATCTTTTGTCATAGCATAATGCTTCAACTCTAAGCTTGTCATTTTTTGAAAACCAAATTTGGTATCTCTGCTTAATACCAAAATTTCTTATGGCCTCTTTTACCTCATGTCTGTCCTTAAACATCATCCCAATACTGAGATTTGGGCTTTCCATGTCTGTCTCTGCATTGAATTTAGGAAACCTCTGCCTTTCTTCATCATCTAAATCTAACTCTGTATGAAGTTCATCACTAGGGGCATAATTAGAGTCTTGATCATTAAGTATATCATCATGAACAATTTCATTCACAATTTGTCCTGTTCCAATTGGCCTTCCTTTTGGTTTCTTATCCAGCACTGCAATATTTTGTGCTGCATTTGAAGTGTTCTCTCCCAAAACATCAGCCAAGTCCTCATCCATGTCTGCCATATCATAATCTAGGTCATGAAAGTCATTGTCATCCACTATTATAGGTGGGACATCACCAGCTACTACAGATGCAAAACCACTAGTTTCAGGTTCAGATCTTTCTTCTTTATGTGCATCTGTAGGTTCAGATGTTTCTTCTTCATGTCCATCTTCAGGAAACCCTTCATTTTCATAGAAATGCTCTTGTACTTGTACTTCTTCAGGTACTTTTTCATTAAATCCTTCTAGAATCCCTTCTTTTTTAAGTACAGAAACTTGTCTGTGTGAATATGAAGCAAATTGGTTTGCATATTCATTTTCCACATCACTGAAACAACCTAAATCTACTTTAGTATCCAAGCTTAGGATTTCATTAACTTTCTTATTGTATAACTCATATAGTTGCCTCTTCTTCTCTCTGTCATTGGAAACATTGGTTTGGCTGGGTACTTGATCAATGAACATCTCAATCTCACCAACATCAGAACCTGTCAATGCCATCTCATAAATGTTTGCCTCTCCTCTTAGTAGCTTTAATCCTTCACTGTATTGTTTATCAGGGAACCTCCACCAATACCTCAAGTCCCCATCCAAACCAAGGTCCTTAACCACTTCTTCAACCATGTGTATGGAGAAATTATCAAGGTGATAGCACCACATGGTATGAACATCACCATTGTGATATTCTTGCTCCCCTTTTTCTCCATTGTAATGAAGCTTAACTTTGAATAGTTTAGCAGGATCTGTCAAACAGTAACATAAATAGGCATAGAATTTAGTAACCTAACATTTATAATTATGCAACTATGACAATTATTCAATTATATGAAGTTCACAGAAAATAATTTTAGAGGCAGAAACAATGCATAGTCTAAACTTGTATGTGCTTATTCATATTGATATGCTTTGTTAGTTTCAGGAAATATGATAATTTACATTTGCAGTTTCATGTAGACGTGATTGTGATCATTTGTTTCAATGTACCAATAATTAGTTTGTTCATAACTAATTAATAGAATAATTATGCTTGTATCAAGTTGACCTAAGGTTCTCTGTAAAGCAAATGTTATTATTGAAGTCATTAGAGTGGTACCTAGCTAACCTTATGACTAAATGCCATTACTAACTAACCATATGATAAAATTCATGATAATTTCTAGTAACTTATTAAATTTCATTATGAAGTAAACATGGGGTGAAATCAATAAGTTCAATTCATGTAAACCTAACCCCTAATTAAAACTGAAATGCAAAAAAAACAGATAAACAGTTGGCAAACTAAATTATTCTACCAGTACCCCAACTACCTGTGAGGACTTGCCTGAGCACCGGTCCGATCCGCTAGAGGGGATCGAAATGCTCATTCGGGTTTGAACTCACGATGGAACCCTCAGGTTCGGATTGGTTGATCTTTAAAAATTATTTTGGGAGTTGCACCTTAATTTTATTTTATTTGGAAAAATTTAAGGGAAAACCCATTAATGACTCCAATTATTTATCCAATAGAAAAAAGTGCACTAGCCTCAATTACCAAAGAGGATTCGGAGAGTAGGTTTTTGGTCTATTTTTAATTAAAATGAGTTTGGCAAATTTTAATACACAATGACTTAAAATAAATTTCATAAACAATATAAATGAATGAATCAAAATAAAGCAATAAAATAATTGAATACAGAAAGTAAATAAGAATCTTAAATTTACAAAGTAAACCAAAATAGGGGATACTTTCTCTAGCCCTTATGGGATTCTAGGAAAGCAACACATTCCCCAAAATTAAATCCAAATAACAAAAGCAATTAAATAAGGAATCCAAATAACAAAAAGCAATTAAATAAGGAAATAAAAGAAAGCACAAAATACATAAAAGAAAGTGAAAGAGGGAGAAAGTCTGTTTTAATTGGATTTGATGCTTTCAAACAAGCATGCCTACGTATCCCTTCGAATATGAATCAAAATCCACGTATTTCACCTTCTTGCGAAGGGGTCTGTTTTAGTCTGAATCTTTTATCATGTTTCAGTTCATTGATTAAAGGTTGGTTGGTTGATTTTAATCAAACAGATTTGATTACCAAGTTGTTAATTAAGTCAGGTTTAATTAACAAACAAAAGAGGATCAAAACAAGTTAATTAATTTAATTTCTAATTAATTCGATTTCTAATTAACATGCCTCTTAAAGTGATTAAAAGAAAAGGATTAAGGAAAGGGGATCATATAAAGAAATGGGAAGAAATAACTATAATAAAAGAACTAAAAGAATGGGAAATAAAGAAAAGGGAACATGCAAAGGGAAATAACAATAAAGCAATAAAAAAAAACTAAGCTAAAAAGAAAATAAAAGCAAACAAAACAACAAAGAAGCAAAAAAAAACTTCAAAACAAATAAATAAATGAAAAAGGAAGAAAATAAATACCTTTTGAAGACGAGGCTTGGGGACGTATG
>CATKHJ010607581.1:0-39334 GCA_949750685.1 Vernicia montana
CAATTACTACATAAACGCCATAAAAATGTAAGAACTTTAGGAGGAAGGGATAAACGCCACAACTTAGACCAACCTACACTGTGAAAAGTAGATTCGTCCTTGTGTAATTCCTTAATCAACATTTGATAACAAGACCGGACAATATATGAACCCGACACAGAATAATGCCAAATAATTGAATCTCGATGAGGGGTCTTTGGCAATGGAATGGAGCATGCTTCCCTAACATCATTTGGGTCTAAAAAATACTGTAGATAAGACATGCCCCAACCTGAACCATCATTCAAAAGCAAGTCCGCAACTTGTAAATCATCAACCCCTGGAACCATTGCTGTACCAACTCTAAAACTCGGAGGATTCCGAAGCCAAGGATCCCTCCACACATTTATTTGCCTACCATTACCAATTCTCCAATGAACACCACGGCCTAGAACTCCTTTGGCACTCCAAACACTTCTCCAAACGTAACTAGGATTATTTCCCAAAGAAGATTGGAGGTAGCTACATTGAGGAAAATATTTGGCCTTGAATAATCGTGCTACCAAAGTATTAAGATGAGCCATGAAATTCCAACCTTGCTTACCTAAAAGAGCAAAGTTGAAAACCTGCAAATTACAAAATCCCAAGCCTCCTAGCACCTTATGGCGACTGAGTTTTGCCCAACTTTGCCAATGAATGCCTCTAAAATTAGGAGAACTAGATCCCCACCAAAAAGAATTTAACATTTTTTCTATTCCCTCATACACTGATACAGGAAGTAAGAAAACACTCATACAGTAGGTAGGAGAGGAAACGAAAACTCTCACATAAAGGATAGATAACTATTTTTACTTATATAAAAACATAAATAATATTTACTATTTATATATTAAAAATAAATATAATATACATGTAATTAAAATTAACGAACATTATCAAAACAATTAATGAACATAATTTAAAAATAATTATTATAAAATTATGGCAAATTAATTCATTAAATGACCATTTTGAAATTCAAATTCGAATAGGTCCCACTACTCAATAGTGGGAGATCTACTCAGATTTGTATTCTCCTATATAAGAAATATAAATTTAAATATTAATATGTCCAAAATGGTGAACAAGTGAATGATAATTTAAAACTCAAAATAAGAAAAAATGCTAAGAAAGTTCAAGAACGCAAATCCACAGTATTTAACATAGATTCAACGTGTGAGCGCGCAATCTACATATACAAATGCAAGATTGAAATGGGCTGATCCATGCCAACTTAATTTTTACAATTTTTTTATTTAATCTAATCACGAAATGTTTTTTACTTAATCCAGCAAAAAAAAAATTTAAATTAAATTTCTTCATTTTCCACGAATTTAGTGCTCAACAACTTCAACTAATGATATGATTTGGCTATAATTTATATTTGGGTGGAGTAATAACCCAACCCGGCCCATAAACACTAAAGTACTTTTCTTTTGGGCTTCGGCTTCGATCTATACGAAAAACAAAAAAAAAAAAATTACGTCTGTTGTTATTGATCGCTGTAGAGAAAAAATTGCTACCTGTTTCTTCCTGAACCTTTCTCAAAACCCTAGAGGTTAGAGGGCCTTCTAGAACCATCTCTTCCTGTCAATCTTTTCTCGATTCTCTTCATTTTCTTCTATCAAAGGCTCAATCTCAAAGAGTTTCATTCTATTCAGCTATGGTACCTTCTCTCTCTCCCTCTATAGTTTTGTCTGTATTTCTATTATTTTCTTCTTTTTTTAAAGTATTATTTTTATTTTTGGATTTTCGGATTACTTGTAGATAATTATTCATTTGAACAAATTTGTTTATATATCAATGAATTAATCTCTGTTATAAATTATAATTCTTGAATCCTTCTTGCAAGTTGGTTTCTTTCCTTTTTGTTTAATTTTTTCCCAATTTCTATTTTGTTTCATTTGCCTGTTAGTTTGTAAATACAAATTTGGTTGTTATTGTATTCAGAATTTGAAGATGGTCAAGTTTCATTTACACTTCTAATAAAATCATTGTCATTTGTTTCAACAGGCTGCCAAGATTCTTGCCAACTTAATTGTAATGGGATCTGGTATTTTGGCTCGGGCATTTGTTCAAGCATACCGTCAAGCACTCGCAAGTCGGTTTAATCCTTTCATAATCTGATTGCCTGACTTTAATCTTCTTCCTTTTTAAACTGTCTCTATTGTGTTTTAGCTTATTTTTTTGGACCTTAGGGTTTTTAAGGAAGGTTAGTATTAGGGCTTTTTTAATTGTGTGCTTAGGATAGTCCATGAATTGGTTTATATAATGAATTATGTCTAACCAATGAGAGCATAATGGGTTTCTTATCGAAGTTTACTAGAATGTTATTGGGCAAGCAAAGATATTAATTAATTAAGGTGAGTATCGTCTTGGGTTCATTGGTGATATTATTTCACAAGTGGTACACCATCACCATGATTCCCACTACCTGAAAAACAATAGATGGGGAACCATTAGGCTGTGGTAGCTTTGAACCCGAGGAAGTTAATTTGAAGTCCCATGTTTAAATAACTTGGCCATTCTCTGGGGAGTTCTGCAAACTATATTTCTTTTTTTTTCAAGACAGCTTATTTTCCGTTTCTAATTATGGAGGAAAAAGTTAATGTTTCCATGTTGGTTTGGAAATGGTGCTAGATTCTTTTAATCAAGTAATATAAGATTGAATAGCAATGCCTTTGAGGATAAGTTTGATTTTGTGCCAGATATTATTGAGGATATCTGCATTGTGTGGTTATTGCAATAGACATATATATTTTCGAATGAACTAATTTTTTCCATTTTCAACATTAGAATAATTAAATGCATAATTGATATTTCCTTTTTTCCTCTCATTTTTCAGATGTTATGATATCTGAAATTGAAACATAATTAAAACCTTCTTTTGGAGCTTCTCTCAACCATGTTATTACTATGGTCCCTCTGGTTTTAAATCTCTAGAAATGCAGTTTTGCTGCGTTCTTGACCTTAAACCACTTTTTATTTTTTGGCTGACCTGGCAAATCTCAATTCCCAATTGCACCATACTAGGACTGAAAGTAGTTCAAGGTGCCAAAACAGTTGCCCAGTCAACAGGCTTCCTTCAAAACACTGCTAGAGCATTCCAAATTTCTTTACATTGGCCACTATTTTTTTTCACCTCGTCATTGATAGTGCTTGAAATCAGATTGCTACTTAACTTCCCATTTACCAACTAGTACTTTTTGGTGCTTTACCTTATTTTACAAAATTATTCAGTTTTTATTTCTTCTCTTGGGACTCTAAAGTGTGAAAGCAGGTGTCCTCAAACGGCAGTTGTTACTGGAAGCTTGAATATACAATTAATCTATTTTGTTCTCAAGTTTTTTGCTGCTTGCATCACTCCCTTCTTTAAAAAGACACCTTCCAGTGTAAATGTTGTACCTAAAAGATCTGGCGTTAATAAGGTTTCTTGAATTGTGTGCATTTTATAATCTTGACTTAGAAGATGGTTTGAGATGTTTTCCACATGATTGAATAGAAGTGACCATGCTTTAGTAGAAGCAACTTGTTTTAGAGACTCTAAGGCCCAGCCTCGTACAGCATATATCTGAGAGAGGTGTAGGAAAAGAAAGGTGAGATTTTGTAAAGTAAAATAAAGGAAGGTAGAGGGAAGTAAGGTGAAGGGGTTGCCTTCATCTATTTGGGTTAGCTTTATAATGGAAAGTAAACTAAATGAAAATATAATGTTTTCCCTCTTGCTCTTAAACTTTTTAAAGAAAAAAAAGAGTACCATTTGTGGAACACAAATAATTATTATTGAAAGCCACTTTGCTTAACCTCCCTAATCCATGAAATTTTTGGGGGTGAGATTGAATGGTTTGCTAGGTTAGAGCTGAATTATGAAAAACCATGCCCTCTAATATCCATGTCTTTCCCAAAATTGAGAGATTGTTACCAAGCCTCATAAGGACTTCCTTTAGCACTCCGCAACTCAGTGCCAAACAAAGTGCTGGGCTTGGTGTATCGTGGATAGCTCCAAGACTTTTGGAAGGAAGTGGATTGGAGGATGGAGTTTTGGGCTTGTCTGGTCTACATCTATCTTCACAGAGCCCTTGACCGTTTTGAGAGGCATCCTTAGTGCCTGACAGGTACACTAGACAGCAGCTTACACATGGGTACTAATATGTGGGAGGATCACATAATTTTCCAATGACTCTTGCCAATCACATAGAAACCCTTTCAGGAAATTTCTTTTTCCTATCAGAAATAGGAAAAGAGAAACCTCTGTGGATAGGTAGATTCCTCCTTATAAGTCACCGAATTCCTCTCACAAGTTACCATCAAAATTTATTCTTAGGTCTCTAATCTAATTAGCAAATTTAGTTCCAATCGCTGCTATTCATTTTGTCTAGCTCAGGCAGTCCGTATTTTCCTCATGGCCTCTCCTACCCATTCCATCTCTTAATTGGTCTGCATGCAATCTGCTTTATCTCTCATTAATCATACTGCACATGTGGTTGGATATATAAGTTATTTTATTAGTAAATGATTTTTGCCTAAAATGATCAAAAGATCATAATAATATTTTGAATAATTCATCACACAATATACTCGGGGAATAAGCTTGTTAAAGGGTATGAGGAAAGCATGTCTGATAGAAAATGCAGATTTCTCTTCAAAATATGCGACTACTTAATTTTACATTCTTAAACTTATTTAATGCGACTACTTCAGGGTCTGCATCGGCATCTTAATTCTACAGGCTTCTAATTAAACTTCTTAAATGCGACTACTTGTTGCAGGATATTGATCTTGAAAATCTCTTTTTTATGTCAAAATTTTACTTCCAACACTATTTATGTTCCTCCAGTGTATTTGCCCAGTGGAATTTAGTTACTTGACCCAATAATTATTCCTTGCCCTTGCAAGTTACTGAGGTTTTCTTTCTGGTGCAAGGAGCACCCCCTGTATAAAGCATCCAGTTTTGCAGTCTAGCACATTTCTGTATGTCCATTTATCTCTAATCAATTTGGCATCATGTTTTGAACAATTGGGTAAAAGCATGAACTAGGGTTGCACTCAATTGAATGACAATTATTGCAGTTAGTGTATATATCTATAGTTTCCTGATTGAATGGCATTTAATTTTAATGTAGATGCCTCAAAAACTGGTGTTGCCCAAGAGACAATTCAAAACACAATCCGTAGGGGAAGCAAAGCCATGACAGAACAAGAGGCTCGGCAGATTCTTGGTGTAACTGAGGAAACTGCTTGGGAGGAGATAGTGAAGGTTGGTGATTCTTTGCTTTTATAGTTTTCTACACTTAAATTGGGAATAGTCATAAAACATATTTCTTCTATCTCTGCAGAAATACGACACTTTATTTGAGAGGAATGCCAAGAATGGAAGTTTTTACCTTCAGTCAAAAGTTCACAGGGCTAAGGAATGTTTAGAGTCTGTACATCAAGGCAAAGGCGAGGGTACACCTAGCTGAGAATTTATCCTTCCTTTGCACATACTGACCCCCTTGTATTATTGTTTTGTTCCAATGAGATGTCCTAAAAGATTAAAAAAAAAATGTATACATAAGTTTGTCTTGATTTTCCTTGCCCTAGAATTTATTGCAACTTGTCACTATTTAGCCTAGTAGTTGCTAAGTGATCTCAAATAATGTGCACTGTCAAAGCCATCAGTGTTTGTTTTCATTTTATCAGTCATCAAATTGTGTAGATGGGAAGCCATTTATCTAATCATTCTATCTAAACACTTACTAAGTTGATATGCACTTGATTAATCTGTTGTCAAGTCCATTTTATTGGTTCTGCTACGATTTACACATCTATAATAAAATTCCAATTTTGACCTGCTTTTTCACAATGTGTTTACTTATTTTCAGATGTAAATAGCAAATTTATATGTTTATTTGAAGATGAGGGTCAATATTGGTATACAGTTCCTTTTGAGATTCTTTGATATTAAAGATTTGTTAAGGTAGAAAGGAAACTTTATGAAGGGTGGTATTGCTTTTGCATTGATAAGTTGGTGGATTCCATACATATCTTTGTTAACCCACTATAATCATCATCTTTTGTTCTTTTCATTATTTTCAATACTTTTTCATGTTTTGCATGACGTTCTGCCTGCTATTTTTCCACCTTTTGCAGAAAGCAAACACACAAAGGTGATTCAAGTACTCATCTAATTAACCAAGGGCTAAAGCTAGCTTTTTACTTTGTGAATCAAAATTTTGCTAAACAATTTTCCTTTCATATATATATATATATTAAATATTTTCTCTTGTTATCTAATTAATTGTTTGTTTTTCCTCTTAATTTTGAGAACAATAAAGGCAAAACAAAAATAAAAGAAAATTACATTGATTCATATTATGAAAAAAAAAAAAAGTGATGAGTATAATTATTTCTTCGTTGTTTTCTATCTTGTTTAATTGAATTATTAAGTATATAAAATACCTCTTGGAATTTATTTAAGCATACACTTTAATTCTTATAATTTTTTAAACTAGCAATTTTAGTCTCTTAGATTTATTACCAACTTAATATTTAGTCCTTATTATTATATGCGACATTATAAATTTTTTAATACACTTTAGTTTAAGACATTCTAAATTAGATTGCATTTTAAAATTATTTTTTATTACACTTTAGTTTTTGATATTTTAAATTAGATTGCATTTTACTCATTAAAATTTTAAAATTAATTGTACTTTAATCCCTAAATTACTAAATTTTAAGCATTTGAGTGCCTTAAAACCCCTTGAATCTTATATTTTCTTTTCTGTTGAGGGTACTATGTGGGTTAAAATTCTTAATTTTACAATAATAGGAATCAAAGTATATATTAAGATTTTCTTTTTGTAATTAATTATTTTAACTAAACTATATATATATTTTTAACTTATTAGTTTGCATTAAAAACATTATTATAAAAAACACAAAATATCTAATCCGTATCTAACATGCATAAAAATATATATATATATATATATCAAACACATGTCAAATATTTTTCTTTTTGTTTGTTACACACAACTCAACATATTGCCCAAGTATCAAATCACATTGCATAGATGAGAAATTATTAAGTAGGATAGGAGCATGCTCCTCTTACTCACGTAAAGTAGACCTATGTGTGATTAAAATAGAGATACATCCATGTGATTTCACTTTTATATGAGTAGGAAAAACATGCTTCTGTTCTATCTAATAATTTTTCTGCATATATTTCATTTAAGAAGCGTTGGATTCGGTGTCTAGGAGTATTGTAAAATACGCCTAAGATAATATGTTTTCAAACTCAGCATGATTTTAGAATAGTTGAAAGCATAGGATTATTGATCAAAAGTTGAACCAGCATCTAATGGGAATTTTAAATAATATTATATATTATATATTTATATATTAAAAATAAATATAATGTATATATAATTAAAATTAACCAACATTATCAAAGAAACTAATAAATGTTATTTGTCATTTTCAAGAAACATTACTTATCTTTTGACATAAAACTACACTGTTTTATGTTTTTTAATTGACCAAAAAAAAAAAATTAGAGCCTGTGTTAACTTGAAAAACTTGGACTGATTCATTCGGGTCATCGAATTTTTCTTGATTCCAAGCCTCCCCAATTAAGTTAATCCATACCAACTTGTGAACTAATTTTTAATTTTTTAAATTGAATCGACCGTACCGATTAAGTTTCAAAACAATGGAAAGATACATTGAAAATGGTTAATTGTTGAAGGAATTTTTATATTATAATGTAAATATTTAATGATAGAATTTATTAATTTAGTGATATATTAATCTCTTATTATTAATTAATGGGTAAAATAAAAGAGAGAAAAAAAATGCTTGTCCATAGATAGATAGAGAGAGAGAGATTTGGCAATGAGACTCTAAAGCAGGGTCAAAATTGGCAGGTCAATATTTTGTATATTTAGAAAGATAAGTTGAAAGAAAATTCCAATCACAAGCAAAATAAATAAAATTATGTTGTTTATTTTTTTAACAACTTCAATTATGTCAGCCAGCAGAAACTACTCTGTCAATGGTCAATTGCCACTAATTGTACAACCATGACCTATATTTCTATAATATTATTTTATATAATATAATATCAAATTTCTATATTTTCTTGACATTTCTTATGGTATATTCCTTTCTAGTTTCTAGAATTTGGTTTCCCCCTTTCTTTCAAAGATATAATATTCTTCATTAATGTCTAATCCATTTGTTTTTATGATGAATTTGATGCTTCATTCATCCAAAAACTTATATATTTTTCAATGAAAAGAATTTTCTATATTTTTTTTTCATCATTTTCCTTTTTCACATTGAAAATTTTTGAAATAACGAAAATTATTATAATTTAAATTTCTTATACTACACAAAAATAAATATTTAATTAGTCAATTGCTAGTTTAATATCAATATATTTTTTTCTCCTACAAAATCTAAAATTAGAGGTATAGAATTTTAACTTTTTTTTTTTTTTTTTTTTTTAGCATTTGAGAGGAGAAATCGATTATAAATTTTTTATCGAAGAGAAAATGCACTTACCGCTAGCGGCTAGATTATGCCTCAGTGTACTTTAACTTTGCTTTTTAATTATGCCAATACATAATATATTCTATGCTTCACAGTATTAGTGTCAATTTAAGTCATTTCTTATATTACTTTTTTTTGGGCAAGTATTAGTGCTAAATGGAGGTAATTTGGCAAATACAGAATATGTTCAGTAAATCTCAAAACTCAAAAGATACATAACTCTCTAGCAATTATCTAAATATTAAAATAATCAAACCAGATTTCAAAAAAAAAAAAAAAAAACCAAATCAAATATTAAAAATATTAATAAATGTAACAATCAGTCATTAATTAAATGATATTGAAGTCAATCTAACTAAACTATAAAATTTAAGGAAAATTATTGCGTGCATAGGTTTATCTCATATATTAAATTAACGAGTGATAAGATATTTTAATAAAAATAACTATTTTATCTATTTTTTACCCAGTAAAAAAATATCGATACTCTTTTTTACTTTGTATATTCTTATTTTATTAAATTGGTGTATACACCTAATATAAATAAGAATTTTTCAAAATTTAAAATTACAACTCCAAAAAGTCAATAAATAAATGTTATAAATATTTAAGTGGCATGTATTATTTTGAAATTATGAAGTATTTTATCATGTTACATTATATAGGCATAACACAGGTAAATGTTTTGAAAAAAAAAAAAAAAAAAATCAACATAAGAGAATGACTATAATTAATACAAGAATCTTAAAGATCAAAAGTTTTTTTTTTTCTTTTTATATATTAATTTGACTTCTACTGAAAATTTCAATATTATGAATTTTTTCATTGATAAAAAAATATTTTTAAATTAATTGAGACTAAATATTTTCTCAGAATGAATTTAAGGACATATTTTTAAGATTGACTATACATAAAAAAATTATTTTTAGAACCGGATTCCTATAATTGAATGGTAATGGATAAGGGATACAATAAAATCTTTCTTGGATTAATACCATAAAATTCTCAAAGAAAATGGTAATAAGTAATTTTTGAAGAAAAAAGAAAAAACATCTCTTTCTCCCAATTTGTTTATGTAAGAAGCTTTGAACAAATTGGCCAAAAAAAAAAAAAAAAAAAAAAAACTTTGAACAAGATAAAAGGGGAGAAAAAGCCGGTAACTATTGCATCCCAATGATTACCAGCCATGGAATATAGCAACTTTCCACCTCCTCTACGTTATTAATATTATTACATCCTCAAAAATATTAAAAAATAAAATAATAATAAAAGTACTATCAACAAAATAATTTTTTTTTTTTGCCAAAGGACAAAATAAAATAATTGAATGACATAATTAAACATTAATAAAATTTTTATTCCCTCAATTCTCTGCGTGTAGGTTGGGCTGTCTTTATATGCATTTTAAAATTTTACATTTCTCCATTAATATATATATTATTATAAAAATAATTACAAAATATTTTTTAACATTTTTCTTAATATTTATTTTAATATGTAGTATTATTTTAATTATTCAAATTTATTAATGACTAAATATTGGTCTTAATTCTTATTAAAAATATAAAATTTTTGTTTAAAGGGAAATAAATTTATTACTTAAATATTAAAAACAACAATAACAAACAACCTCTTAATAAACAAATGAGTTTCTTGCCAAATAGAGATTAGCATAAAAATAAGTTGTTTTAGTTAAATTATGAACAACACTATTAATTTGTCTCTTTACAAAAGTTATAAAACTAAACTGGTATGTATTAAATAAAAAAAAAGACATTCTCTAATAATAACACTAAATTCTTATTAAAGTATTTTAGATTAAATTATATTTTATTTTTTAAAATTAATTAAAATCAAAATTATAAATAAAATATTTAAAAATTTACAAAATTTGATTATATTTTTATTTTGTTGATGATAACATATAGTAAATTAAAATTATTAATTTTAAAATAAAAATAAAAAAAAATAATTTATTTTTTTTTAAATTATGTCTATGATATAAAACCCTGAAATTTATGAAGAAAGAGAAATAAAATTAACAAATCACCAAACTCACCTACACATCTACCCTCTCCAATATCGACAAGACATTATTATTATTATTTCTCTTTTCATATTATTATTCTAATTTCTTTATATAAAAATTAATTAATTAAATTTAATAATATGATAATACAATTACAATAACCATTTTTTAGGAGCTATTACGCGCTTTTTTCTCATCTCTTTCTCTCTAAATTCTCTAAAAAAATTTCTATTTTTGTTTCTCTCTCTTTCTGTCTCAAACAGAGCACTGCCAGCCAAGCCAAGCCAATTAGCTAAAGCATCGTCAGATCTGAGCTTTTGCCGTTTTGGGTTTCGATTTTGATCTTCTTTTGTCTCAATCGGATCTGGGTTTGTTTTATTTCTCTATATTTTCTCTTATTTCAGATCTATCTCTGTCTGCCTCTTCCGTTTCTTGAATTTTCTATTTTTTTTTTCAGCTTCAGTTTTACCATATTGGTTCTAATTTAGGGTTTGAATTATGCATTTGTTGATGTTTAGCTTTAAATTTTCACTCATAGGTTGGTGGGTTTTAATTTTTTTTTAAAAAAAAATTTTGATTTGGTTTTGTAAAAGGATCTAATGCTCTGATTAGCAAATGCAAATCTTTAATGTGAAGATGATTGATCTGTTAAATATTGTTCTTATTATTAAAATTTAGTAGCTTAAATCAATTATTTTTTGTTATGTGGATTAAATCTATATGATGTGGAATTAGGGATAATTAAATTTACTGTTATTCAGCTTCAAAGCTTTTGATCATAGTTGTTTTTGTTCTTTAGTAGTTCAATATCCTTTAAACTTACTAGTTTGATTTGCAAATCATTTTTTGCATTTTTTTTCCATTCATTTTCTTGTCAAGTCAAAATCAAATTCAAAATAATTCTGTGATTTGCCTATGATTATGACTAGGATTACTTGATTGTATATAGGTATTATTGTTGCTTGAGATGTGGTGTATATAGGTAAGACTGGGATGGATTGATTCTATATAGGGTATATTTGTTGGTGGACTACCAAATGTTAGTAGTGTTAGATTATTGTTGAAATTATTTTGCTTCAAATGCTTTTTTTTTTTTACTCCGATTTATGTGCGTAATATGTGTTTTATGATTTATTTATTTTGTTCTTATTGTGAAAATCTAATCAGTTACATTTATTGTGAACAGTGCATAAAAGGGGTCTTTGAATTGGGTTGTGTGATTGGCACTGCTAGTAGAGATCACTGCTTGTGACAATGAAGAAGGTCTTTGATCAAACTGTTAGGGACCTGTAAGTGTGTTGTTTATTTCCTGAATTTAGCGTCTGGGGTGGCAAATGTGACTTGAATCTGTACATTAATTGTTAGTAAAAAAATTTGTGTGTAAAGAAAGGGGTGTGTATTAGGATAATCCCCACTGAGATAAAACTTTGAACCAGTTAACTTTGGCAAAGCAAAATATATATTAGTTCATATGTTCTGGAACAATATTTGCCTAATGGTTACTTTTTCACTTTGTTGTTGCAGGAAGAGAGAGGTTAATAAGAAAGTGCTTAAAGTTCCTGGAATAGAGCAGAAGGTAAATTTTTTTCTTCCTCTTATGCGAGTTTTCTGTGCAATCAAGGAGTTAAAGTTATCCTTGTTTGTGAAATGGATTTTAAATAATCATTACATGCAACACTATCTGCTCTTACAAAATATAATTCTTGTTCCTTTTTCTTCAGATTCTTGATGCGACTAGCAATGAGCCATGGGGTCCTCATGGAACTCTCCTTGCAGATATTGCACAGGCTACCAGGAATTAGTAAGTTTGACCAATTAGTTTACGGATGCTTTTCTTTATGTACTTGTTGCCAAGGAATTCATTTTTAAACTTCCCATGCAGTCATGAATACCAGATGATCATGGCAGTTATTTGGAAACGGATAAATGATACTGGAAAAAACTGGCGGCATGTCTATAAGGTTTGTATTTTTCTTTTCTGTGCATTTGTTTTATGACGTTGCATATTTTTGTTAATTATTGCCTCAGCAAAATGCAAATCATGCAACTGGTATATGATCCCCTTCAGGCGATCCTTTTATAAGTTATAACATGAGCTCTTCAATTTCAGATGGACAATGCACATTACTAAATGCTATTAACCTTGTATAATTGGCATACGCCACTTTTCTTTCCGGCATTACATTGTAACAGATAACTGAATACTTGTGCCTGGCTCCAGGCTTTGACTGTTTTGGAATACCTTGTGGCTCATGGATCAGAGCGTGTCATAGATGAGATAAGGGAACATGCATATCAAATATCGGTAATTTTCCTGTTCCTGAATGCCATTTGTGAACTATCTTCTGTTGGCACATATGCATAGCAAATATCATATCCATTCAACTGTAATAATATTTTTCTTCTCTTGCATTGTAGACATTGTCAGATTTCCAGTACATTGATTCCAGTGGAAGGGACCAGGGTAGCAATGTCAGAAAGAAATCCCAGTCTCTTGTGGTCCTGGTGAATGATAAAGAAAGGATAATTGAAGTTAGACAGAAAGCTGCTGCTAATAGGGAAAAGTGAGTTTTCTTAAAGAAAGTTTTCTAAAAGTTTCATGTTCATTTGTCTTATCTTTCTTTGCTTTTTTTTGCGGCTTCCATCATGAACATAGTTGCTTAATTCTCACTATATTGCACAATACAATTCTCTTTTCATCATAGTGTATTTTTCAACATGTTCTAGAGAGCACAAAAAAAAAACGTAATTGAATGGAAACATAGCACTTCCCAAAGAAATTTCTTTAACTGACATCATAACTATTGCAATTTTGATAGGTTTCGCAACACTTCAGCTGGTGGAATGTATAAGCCCAGTTCATATTCAAGTACAGGAGGATCTGGTGATAGATATGATGATGACCGTTATGAAGGTCGTTATGGAAGCAGGGATGAGGATCGAAATGGCTATGGTTATGGAAGAGAAAAAGATTACAGCTATAGGGATGATGATCGATATGGTAGATATGGAGACTCACATAGTCGTGATGGAGATCGTTATGGCAGAGATTATGAAGAGCGCTCCAGCAAAGATGGATACAGGGATGATGAATTCCGTGGAAGAAGTCGAAGCATTGATGATTATGGCTCAAGAAGCAGGAGTTCTGATAGAGACCGTGGTTTTGAAGATGACGGTCAATCCTCATCTCGGTATTGCCACTTCTTTTTCTCTATAAAGAACTATTTATTGTTTTAACAGCTGTTCATAATTCAAATTCACAATGAAAACAAAAACTATTAACTATTACTCATTATTAGTCATTGATATCAGCTATTTTAAGAACATCAAAACATTCTATCTTGATATCTTTGTCTTTCTTTTCTTTTATTAAATCATGTGTGATGTAGGACAACTTACAACTTTGGGTATTGAGGCTAGATTTTGGGTTATTTCTAGAAATTGCAGAATAATGTTGATGAACAGTAACAGTAGAGAATTTAGGCTTCATACTGAAACTTCCTTCGGCGTCACATCCAAGGTCCCAAAGCCATCATGGATCACACCTAGGGTAGAATTGCACCACAGTCCAAGAAGCATAAATGGTGATATTTTATTCAATAACAAATTGATTGAACACATTACAATTTACAGTTATAGGTAGACTTAGACTAATCCAAAATCTTCAAGATATTGGACTTGAAACTACTCCTTAATGTTTAAGAATTTAGAGACTGAAAGAAAACTAAAAGGAATCAAGTCATCCTAAACCAACGAGGACTCAAAATAAGGCATAAAATATGTTTTTCCTTAAGAAATCTGGATAAATTCTCCAGAAACACTGGAAATTGCAAAATTACCCGCAAGGCATAAAGTAATGAACCACCAGCTAAGTTATTAATATAAGACTCTTATCAGGAATAGAAGGTATTCTATAGTGTTCCAAGCAAACCTAATAAACTAGGCCATAATTCTAAGACTCTTAGAGTTAATAAAGTTCAACTCTTTTGAGTTTACATGCACTCAAAAGATGCTAAATTAGGGGAACAAGTGGAAATTTGTTGCTTCAATTTATTGATTCTATATAATCTTAAAGAATATTTTTGAATGATTTCAAGGTATCATATAACGTAACAAACTAACAATATTTGGATGTGTTAATGTTTTTTTTTTTTTTTTTTTTTTTGATGTTATACGTGACAGTTTCTTGAAGTTGATGGTAAAGAAGATCCTGAATTAATGAATATTAGATAAAATACAATATAGCCACAGATCAAATTGCGTTCCATGGATTTTGGAGTTGCAGGAATTATTAATATTTAGGATATGTACAACCAGAAAAATTTAAAAGCGGGCCATGAATCAGTAGGGGGTCTGTTCTAGTTAGGAGGACCATTCTGATTTGAGATTCTGTTCACTTCTTTTAACCTTGTCATCTTGACTTGTTGCTCAGTTAATTTAGTTATTCATTTGAACACTTTGAAAGCAAATTTATAGTGTTGAATGGAAGGTATTATGAGAAAGCCTGTTCATACTAAATAGGAATTTTTTTTTTTTTGAAAAAGTACCGGGAGAATGGTCTAAGTCAATGCACGAGAAAGGAGTTACTTTGAGCATGGCATACTGATGTGTTACTAGGATGTCTAGAACAGCTAATATGCTTGCCCATGAATTTTTGTTTTCTTTTGTAATTTAGCAAATGCTCTGTAAATCTTTATTATACCATTACCTGAATAAGAAAGGTTATTTTTGCCTTATTTTTCTGCAGTGGTAGTGGTGTCAGAGCTGATGATCAACCACAGGATGGAATGTAAATCATAATGGATATATTCTTAACTTGCTTATGTTGTTGTACTAAAGTTGGTAAACTTTGTAAGATTAAATTGATTATACGTGTGCATTTCCAGGCGACTTGAGCGAAAGTTTTCTGAACAAAATATTGCTCCTCCTAGTTATGAAGAAGCTGTTAATGAATCCCGAAGTCCTGCTCACAGTGAAAGGTATCAACTTTTGTACCATGGAAAAATGCAGTAGGAATCTTTTCTCCATCATCATGTTTACTAATTAGATTATTTCTGATCTTCTATTTGCGAAAGGAATGGAGAAACTTCAGCAGCATCTGCTCCTGGAGTTTCTTCTCCACCAGTTCCAAGAGCTTCTTCACCACCTGCTCTGAAAGATGCTTCTCCATCTGCAAGCAATAATCCAAGTCAAGCAACTGCTGCTTTTAGTGCATCTGTATCTGCAGGCCAGGGAGTTGAGGTGGTTGATGAATTTGATCCACGCGGTCCTGGATCAGGTACAGAGACTTTTGAATACATGTTTCTTGACTATTGTTGATATTTTAGTATTTCAATGATTGTATCTCATTACCTTAATCATCAAATATTGTTTCATTTGCTAAGTTGGAGAGTTTAACGAGGGCAGTGACGCGTGTTAATGTCCATGTTAGGCATAATTACATGATATAGTCCTTTGAACAGTTTGAACCATCAAAATGTGATATTTGTTTGTGTTGATGTTAGATGTCTATGTCATTGAAATGAAAAGTAAAATTGGCTTTTAGGCATAATAAATTCTCTAGGTAAGCTGCTCACTGTCTTGTGGGTGTCCACTCACACGAAACTCTTTCATCATCTTGGTGAATCATATTATTTTGACATAATTAACATTTATTTGCATATGTTCAGGGCATTTCTGTATGTGTGCTGAACCAAAATCATTAGAAATGAGCTGCAGTTCCCTTGATGCTATGATTTAGTTAGAAACTTGGCATATCATACCCATTATGACTTGTATCTCCATTTGTTTGTCTGCCACTTGAGTGTGAAATTGCGGAATAAGCAAATATTTATGCCATTGTGACGGTGTGATGTATTTTGGGTAAAATGCACCATTGATCACTAAAATTTGAGGTTAATTTCACCTTCTCCACTAAACTTTTATCTGTTCCAATTTCATCATTGAACTTTGGTGCTAATGATTTTTAGTGGCAACGATATGATCCTTGTATCCTTACCACAAATCATTGCTTAAACAAGATGTGCTAGCTTTCTTTTGGACTGTTGATTATTGTAGTGTCATGATAGGGTGGTATTTGATGTTATTATGGAAACAATGGTTTTAATGAGCTAAAATTGGGTCATTTTTGCTGTTACTCTTGCTAGAAACATTCACCATTATGAGAAACTAATGTCTTTTGTCATTTTTATGACAGCAGGCTTTGTTGCCACAGCTTCTCCTGCTGCTACTACCTCAAACAATGCTGAGATGGATTTACTTGGCTCTCTGTCAGACTTTGCTGCAAATCCATTGGCCATCATGCCAGTAGCCTCTGCAACTGCTACCTCTGAAATTGATACCCAGGCAAACATTTCAGGGTCCACGTTTGCTGCAACACAGCCAGCACCTAATGTTATGAATCAGGTAAGCATAAGATGTTAAACATTGTGAATGTGTGAATTTCATATCTTTAATAGAACACTTATATAGGGTTCAATTAGGAGAGACCCCAAGAATATTCCCTTTTGTACTTTCCTATGTTACATGGACTCAAATAAGTGTTCAGTTTGGGCTGGTGCCTAATTATCAGGTTACCAATGCTATGAAGATTTTTCATATTTTGGAGTGCCAGATGAAATTGGACTTGAGTCCAACATTATGTGGTCTGGGTGACATGGTACATGCATAAAATGATCATGTTATAGATGTGTCATGGTCATGATACAAGTTCATTTGAAGTTTTGAATATCATTGATTTCTGTGGGGTGTGCAAACAAGATATGCTTATTTTAATAAGGTTTGGATTAGGTGAAAAATTTAAATATAAATTATATAAAAATTGATTAAGGGTTTTTAATAACTTGACCCTACTGAAATTATTAAGAAATAATGAAATTGGGGTGAATCTTGTCAGTGTTATATCTGCTCTGATAAAATTGCTGGTTTCTTATGTGCTAATTTAAAAGAATGTATAGAAACACTATTCTGCTCTCGCTATAAATCGTGTCCTTTTAGGTTTAGTTTCATCAATGGTTAATTGGTTATTAAACTTATGAGTGAATCTCGGTATGCTTACTGAACTTCAATTTGTATTAGTAAAGTCACCCAGCTTTCATTTTATTTCACCAAGGTCAATGTTGTTAAATGTTTTAGAGATTTAGCCAATTTTTATTGAATGACCAAGTAGAAAGTGACTTTGTTAGAAAATTTTTACTTTGTTATCATGTAAAATATCTCAATGAAATTTTACCAAAATTAGTAATAGTAGCCTTTTGTAAAATCAAAAGTGATTTTATTTCCTCTCACTGATATGTGTTGTAACCCTAAATGAAATTAAGCGCATCTTTTTTTCATGGTTAGTTATTGTCCTGGTGTTCTAAAATTTACAATTGTAATTGCAAAATATTTGCTCTTGATGCAGCCTTTTGAAGATCCATTTGGTGACTCTCCTTTCAAGGCTCTCCCTTCCTCCGATGATACAATCTCAGTGCAACAGCATACTTCTGCCTCAGCTGCCACTTTCCAGCCTACAATGAATCAAAATGCTGAAATGCCCCCCACAGGGCCACACGAAACCATGAATAACTTCAACTTTGGAGACACATTCTCTGGGATGACTTATCCAGCACCTAATGCTCAACCAACCTCAACAAACACACAGTTTATGCCTCAGGAACTTTCAACTTCACACCAGGAAACAGATATTCTGGCTGACATCCTTCCACCGTCAGGTCCACCTTTTGTAGCTACACAGGCTGGTTTTTCTGCTCTGGCTGGCCAACCTTCAGAGCCGAGTGCTAGTATTTATGGAAACTACAATTCACAGGCTGGACCTGTGGCACCAATAGCTCCAAACATGGGTCCTCAGGCTGCACAATTCAGCAGTGGAAACTTCCTCCCATCTTCATCTCCTATACCTTCAAACATGGGTTCACAAACTCCAGCTGGACCAGGGACACAGTTTAACAGTGGAAACTTATTTCCACAAGAAGGCTCTCTAGCCCCAGCTGTCTCACCTGCTTCTCACCATATTGCAACTGGATCCACTCCACAGTTTAACAACGGAAACTTCCTCCCACAACAGGGCTCTACTGCCCCATCTGGCCCACCACCTGCTCACCACACTGCAGCTGGACCAATTCCACAGTTTAACAATGGAAACTTTCTCCCACAACAGGGCTCTGCTGTTCCAAATGTCTCACAAGCTGCTTACCATACTGCAACAGGACCAACTCCACAGTTCAACAATGGAAACTTTATGCCGCAACAAGGGTCTGCTCCCCCTGCTGTCTCACAAGCTGCCCACCATACTGCAACAGGACCAACTCCACAATTCAACAGTGGAAACTTTATGCTACAACAGGGGTCTGCTGCTCCAGTTGTTTCACAAGTTGGCTATCAAACTCCAACTAGCTCTGTTGCTCAAAATAATAATGACGTCCTGGGCAACTTATTTTCACAAGGGCCAAACATGGCATCTCAGCCAGCTCTTACTTCTTCAACAGGATCACTTGCATTAGTTCCACAACCATCCAAGGACAAATTCGAGACCAAGTCAACAGTTTGGGCAGATACACTGAGCAGAGGGCTGGTCAATTTGAATATCTCTGGATGTGAGTACTTGAAAATATTTTATTCTAACAATGTTGGTAATTAATTAATAATTTGTTGTGTGAGAGATTTAACATTGTGTGCTTTGCATATGCAGCTAAAATCAATCCATTGGCTGACATTGGAATTGATTTTGATGCCATAAATCGCAAGGAAAAGAGAATGGAAAAACCAACAGCAGCTCCTGTTACATCTACTGTCACCATGGGTAAAGCTATGGGATCTGGTACTGGTATGGGCCGAGCTGGTGCAAGTGCTCTTAGGGCTCCAAATCCTATGATGAATTCTGGCATGGGTATGGGTGCAGGCATGAACATGGGCATGGGTATGGGTGGAGGTCCTGGTTCAGGAATGGGTATGGGAGGTTATGGAGGCATGAATCAACCCATGGGGATGGGGATGGGCATGGGCATGGGCATGGGCATGGGAATGAATATGGGAATGGGGCAAGGTGGCCATATGCAACCTCCTGGATCGGCCATGCCTGGTGGTTATAACCCCATGATGGGCACAGGTGGTTACACTCAACAACCTATGGGCAATGGTGGTT
This sequence comes from Vernicia montana, assembly GCA_949750685.1. Lineage (NCBI taxonomy): Eukaryota > Viridiplantae > Streptophyta > Magnoliopsida > Malpighiales > Euphorbiaceae > Vernicia > Vernicia montana. Next base: position 19,728 of record CATKHJ010607581.1, read on the forward strand.
ATAGTCAACAGCCATATGGTGGAGGCTATCGATGAGTTTGAGCCACTTTGTTATATTAAAGTGTAATGAATACCAGCTGTCTTATTGAGGCAAAAGAGATGGCATAGCACCCAATGTTACAAATTGAACATGCGTACTAGTCTCATATACGGTCTGAGAATATATTTTCGATCGATAGTTGTAATCTTTAATGTTGCTTGATGTGTATCCGTCCTCTTGATACCTAACTATTGATTGCATATCATTCTTTTTGGGTCGGAAGAGTAAGTTTAGGCGCATTGCTGATTTTCAGCTGTTGTGAATTTGTAATACGGCGAGGATAACCTTTCTGAGGTTGTTGACCTTTTTTTTTTTTTTTTTTTTTTTGTTTTGCTCTCTCTCTCTCTCTCTCTTATATATTTTTTGTAACTTGTCAGATTTATAATATGCTTGGCTATTCAAAAAACAATAAATCAGAAATTTCATTTGTCAACTCCATTTTCTTGATCTGATGCAGATTTTTACTTTCCAGTTTGTGGTTATTTTGTTTATGGAACGGAACCAATGCATTAGTGATACAATATTTTTTGTGCAAAACTTAGTTATCGGGTCCCCCTGAAACTGTTTAATAGGTAACGGTTTCAACAAGCTGTAATGTTTTTCCTGGTTCTCTTTGGTTTTGGGATGCTGTTTAGCTGATTCTCTTAGCTTGGTCGGAGAAAGGTTGAGAATTTAGGTCTCATTTTATAAATTTCACTACAATTAGAGCGTACATACATGGTGGCTTTGAAATCTAAGTAGGGAATATCAATTTCATTTCTTTATAATATATATATTTTTAAAATTGATCGATCTATAATTTAAATAGAAATCCCTCTTGTTCTCTGTAATAAGTTTTCTCCCTCTTGTCATATGACAAGTTTTTAGCCTTTGTTCTTTCTGTCTGTTCTTGTTTAATTTTGTCATGTCTGCATGGCTAGTTCTAGTACATCTCATGCAACGTTTGAGGAGGCTTATGCCTCAATGACGCTAGAGGAAGAAGAAGCAAGTGGAGGGGTGATTAGTAAGGAAGATGTGGCCGAGACTGAAAAGGATTATCAGTGCAGTTTAGTTGGTCGCCTTCTCACAGATAAACCAATTAAATTCCATATCATGAAAAACACTCTTGCCTCTGTATGGCGTCCTTGTAAAGGGGTTAATATCTCTGAGATCTCCCCAACTCGATTCCTATTCCAATTCTTTCATGAGATGGACTTCTCCCGTGTTCTAGAGGATGGACCTTAGTCCTCTGAGCAAAGTTTACTAGTTGTTAAAAGGTTAAATCAGAATGAACAACCTGTTGTTGTCTCCCTTACTCATACTGAGTTCTGGGTTCAAGTCCATAACCTTCTTTCGGGATTCATGTCCGAGTGTGTTGCTCAACTTATTGGTAACTACATTGTTTCTTTTGTAAAAGCTAACCAAAATAATTTTAATGGTTCATGGAGGAATTTCATGCGGGTTAGAGTCTCTCTAAATGTTGATCTACCTTTAAAAAGAAAGATGAAGTTGAAGAAAGAGGGTGGTAACTAGATTTGGGTCGACTTTAAATATGAAAGGCTTCCATCTTTTTGTTTTGTGTGTGGTAGTATGGGACACATTGACAGATTTTGTGAGAAAGTATTTGCTAATCCTGACAGTGTTGTAGAAAAGCCTTATGGGACACGGTTACGTGCTCCTGGACGGATTATCCAATCTCAGACTGGGAATCGTTGGTTAGTATCACAAGCTGCTCGTAAACCTGGAATGGTTAACATCTTTAATGCTATGGCCGTGGATCATGCTTCCGGGGATCGTGGTGCGGATTCTCAGGAATCTCTTTCCAAAAACAAAAATGTTAAGGATCCCATTACCTCTATTAGTGGGGTTGATAAGGGCGAGAATAAATGTTTATATAATGAGGCTGTTTTGGAAATTCCAAATGTGAAGAGTCAACATGGTGACACAGGAGGGGTTGTTATTTTGGATCAAAAAAGAAGACGCACTGAGGATGGGCTAGATTTGTTGGATGAGTCCAATTCAAATTCTATTGATGTGGACATGATTCCAAAAAATGTTTTATTGACGGGACCTGGTACCCAGGCCCGCCAGTCACAATGAGTTTCTTTAGTTGGAATTGCCGTGGGCTGGGCAACTCATGGGCAATTCAAGTACTCATGGACTTGGTCCATTCTAAAAAGCCTAGTGTTTTGTTTCTTATTGAGACTTTAGTAGATAAAAATAAAATGGAGGGTTTGAAGATCTTATTGGGCTTCAAAAGCCTATTTGTGGTGGATTGTTTAGGCCATAGTGGTGGGTTAGCCTTATTGTGGAATGATGAGGTGAAAATTTATGTCACTGGTTTTTCTAGAAACCATATCGATGCTCAGGTAAATATTGGTAAAGGAGGTTGGTGGAGGTTTACTGGTTTTTATGAGTTTCCAGAGCGCTGGTGTCGTAGTGAATCATGGCGCCTCCTTTGTCATTTATCTTCTCTCTCTCCACTCCCTTGGTGTGTTATAGGAGATTTTAATGACATATTGGCTGCTGACGAGAAGAGGGGTCTTGTTCCTCATCCAAATTGGCTCATTATTAGAGGCTTTAAAGATGCGGTATTTGATAGTGGTCTTGTTGATTTTAATTTCTTAGGCTACCAATTTACTTGGGAAAGATCTAGGGGATCAACAAATTGGGTGGAGGAGAAGTTGGACAGAATTTTGGTTTCATCGTCATGGTTGAATGTTGTTGCTTCAGTGCGAGTTTGTTCTTTAGAATCAAGCCATTCATATCACCTTCCTCTATTCCTTAATGCTTCATTTACTATTTCGAGATCGAGATCCAAGAGATTTCAGTTTGAGCATTTGTGGTTGAAGGAAGCCCAATGTCGTGATGTGGTGGAGAATAGTTGGGTATCATCGAGAGGCTGCCATATTCAAGATAGATTGGTTAAATGTGGGGTTGATTTGACTCTTTGGGGTCAAGGTCTGCTTAAGGATTTTTGTAGGAACATTGAGTCTTGTAAAAGATGTCTATACCAACTGCGTTTTAAAAGAGATGCTCTGGGAATTAATGAGTTTCATGAAGTTCAGTCTAAGTACCTTCGTTTATTGAATCAACAAGCTTGCTATTGGCAACAGCACAACAAACAATTTTGGTTAAAAGAGGGTGACTCTAACACTCGTTATTTCCATAATGCTGCATCTCATAGAAGAAAGAAAAATATAATTGAGAAGCTTCGTGATGATTCAGGCCAGTAGGTGTCTAGTGTAGAAGAGATGGGCAAAGTGATTGTTGATTATTTTTCTATTGTGTTTATGTCCAATGGTAGTGACGCAGAGTCGATCTTTGAATGTGTTGTTCCTCTAGTTTCTCAAGACCAAAACGATTCTTTGCTCGGTCTTATCACCAAAGATGAGGTTAAAATGGCTTTATATGATATGTATCCTGACAAAAGCCCAAGGCCTGATGGGATGAGTCTAGGGTTTTATCAACATTTTTAGGGAGTGGTTGGGAATGATGTGTTCCATGAGTGTGTAAACTTATTTGAAATAGGAGTTCTGCCTTAAGGTCTTAATGAAATGATCATTGTTCTGGTTCCTAAAAAGACTCGCCAGAAACCATGTCTGACCTTAGACATATCGCTCTCTGTAACGTGCTTTTCAAAGTGATGGCTACAATCCTTGCTAATAGAATGAAGAATTTGCTGCTTGCTCTAATATCTGATTCTCAAAGTGCGTTTATTCCGGGAAGGTTCATTACGGACAACATTGTGATTGCATTTGAGATTCACCATTTTTTGAGAAGAAAGCGTCAAGGGAATCATGAGGTAGCTGCTTTAAAAATCGACATGAGTTAGGCTTATGACCGAATGAAGTGGTCTTTTCTTGAAGCTATGAAGTGCAAGCTGGGTTTCTGTGACAAATGGGTTCAGTTAATCATGGCTACTATTTCTACAGTAACATATAGTGTGGCTTTTGATAGAAAAGAACTAGGGCCCATCGTTCCATCTCGAGGTTTAACGCAAGGGGACCCTCTCTCCCCTTACCTCGTTATCATTTGCGCAGAGGGGTTGAGCTTGCTGCTGCAGAAAAAGGAGATGTTGGGTACTTTACATGGTTGTGCTATTGCTAGAGGTGCTCCTTCTGTGACTCACCTCTTCTTTGCAGACGATTGTTTTCTCTTTTTCAGTTCTAACATTGAGGAAGGATCGACTGTCAAAGTAATTCTTACTCAGTATTCCAAGGCTTAAGGCCAACTTGTAAACTTTACAAAATCTTCATTTGTGTTCAGTGGCAATATGAATAAAGCTACTCAACAACAATTATGTGATAGTTTTGGCACTAGAAGAAGTGGGGTTTGTGAGAAGTATATGGGTTTTCCTTCTATGGTTGGGAGAAACAAGAAAGAGGTTCTTGGTTTTATTAGGGATAGGGTGTGGCAAAAAATGAACAGCTGGAATAATCAGTTTTTATCTAAAGCAGGGAAGGAAATTATGCTTAAAACCATGGTTCAAGCTCTTCCAAATTTTGCCATGAACGTCTTCCTTTTACTAGTAGAGTTATGTAAGGAAATCAAAAGAGTCATGAATGCTTATTGGTAGGGTTGCTAGAGTAATTCCAGAAAAGGACTCTGTTAGAAAGCTTGGGATAATTTATGTATTCCAAAGGTTAGTGGTGGTCTTGGTTTCAAAAAACTTAGAGAATTTAATTTGGCAATGTTGGGGCGTCAGGCGTGGAGGATTGTTAGGGAGCCTAACGCTCTGGTTTCTAAGATCCTAAAAGCAAGATATTTTTCTAATTCTTCTTTCTTTTCAGATAAGTTTGGTAGTAACCCCAGCTTTGTATGGAGAAACATTTGGGCTTCTCAACCCATCATCAAAGAAGGAAGCAAATTGAGGGTTGGTGATGGCAAAAACATCAACATCTGGAGAGATCCAAACTGTTGTCGTGCCTGAACTGGCAAATGAAACAGTAAGTTCTCTCATGTTGCTAGACTTGCGTAGTTGGGATGCAAATGTTCTTAATGATTTCTCTGTGGAACGGGATAAACAATTAATTCTTTAGATTCCCCTCAGTTTAAGACAGGTTAGTGATGAATGGTTTTGGGCTTGGGATCCTAAAGGCAACTACTTTGTTAAATCCAGTTATAGGCATCTTTGTGGTGAAGTGCAATTGCTGAATTCCTTGGGTTGGTCTCGTGTTTGGAAATTGCATATACCACCCAAAGTTAAGAATTTTTTATGGCAAGCTTGCGTAAGATGTCTTCCCACAGCTGACAACTTGTTGGTTCGCAAGGTCCCTGTCTCTGAGGTTTGTCCTGTTTTCCATGCTGAACTTGAAACTACCTTTCATTCTTTGGTTACCTGTTCTATGGCTCGTGATTGTTGGTTAAAACTTGCTATTAGGGTTTGTCCCTTGGGGTTCACCTCTTTTCTGGAATGAACTAATCATTGGTTTCACGCGTTGGATTTGGATAATTGCTGTTTATTAGTCATGGTTTGTTGGAATATTTGGAATAACAGAAATAATGTGGTATGGAAGGAAAAATTATTTCAAGTTCCACAGATTCTGAATTTTGTAAGCACTTATCTCTCCCAATGGTGTGAGGCTAGGAAAAGTAATCGGCATAGTAATTCTTAAATGGCAGGTGGTAACGTGGTATGGAAAAAGCCTCCAAGAGAACAACTTAAACTGAATGTTGATGCAGCAATATTTGCTCAGTCCAATAGAGTTGGCCTTGGTTGCGTTGTTAGGGATGACAGAGGGAACTTTATTGCAGCTCGTTCTCAAGCTTTAGTAGGCAATTTCTCACCACGTGAAGTTGAAACAATTGGTATTAGAGAGGCTCTTAGTTGGGTTAAAAAGCAAGGTTGGGACAATCTCATTGTGGAAACAGACGCATTGCAAGTGGTTCAAGGGCTTCAAGGATCAAAAGTCTTTTCTATATTTAGTTTGCTCCTAGATGATATTAAAGAAGTGATTAAACAGTTTCAACATGTTGACTTCTCCTTTGTAAGACGATCTGCAAAAAAAGTGGCATATGAGCTTTCTCGTGCTTTTAGTTCCGAGTCAGATTGTGTGGAGTGGTTTTCTAACCCTCCCCAGTTTATCTTTGATAGTTTATGTACTGATGGTTTGAATTAATGAAGTTCTATGTTTTACTCAAAAAAAAAAAAAAAAAAATGGTCGATCTCAACACCACCCGACTGTCATGGACTAGCAAAGAAAAGGAAAGAAATGAAAGAAAAGGAAAGGAGCAACTCTTAGCAAAGGATTGAATCGTGGGATTAGAACATTATCAGCAGGAGGCCCTGCTTTGGGCGTGGTAGAGTTGGCTGGCTCAATTAGCTGGGAAGTGGGAAAAAGTTTCCATTATTCTTAGTGATATCAGGCAATTGGTTGAACAGACCTACTGATCTTCTAAGTGAACAAGTACTTGGGTGATCGTGAGCGCATAAAAACGAAAAATGACCTACTTGGAGATAGTCCAACTGGCATCATATTTCCGCAAAACTCGCCACTAAATTAGGAGATAACTCATTCCAATATTCAAATTCTAGTCCAACTATTCCTTAAAAAAAAAGTAATTCGACTGCGAAGAAAAATGTTTAGTAAATCACTTTAAATACCTATCTAACCTAAACTAAAGGTGGTAATTTATCTTTCACATACTTTCAATTAGGGGTGGCAAATGGGTGGGTATGGGTAGGCTTGTATGTTACCCATTTACCCATTTATGATCATTTTTAATTTTTATATGGGTACTCATACCCATTTAACCCAAATCAACCATAATCCACCATTTGCTCATTTATTATATAAAATAATTTATCTACATATTGAAAATAAATGTAGATAACATGAATTGATGAAGGGAAATAAAATAATAATAAAGAAAAAACACTTTATTTAAATGAAGTTATTTAAAAATAAACATCATGATTTTGATTTCATTAAAATAATTTAAATAAATAAATGAAAAAATAAATAAAAATAATTAACACCCACCTACCAATAAGTCAAACCTCTTTCTTTCTTTTTCTCTACAAACAAACTTATGATTTTCCTCTCTTTCTTTCTTTATTATTTTTTCTTTTTTTCTATTTCTCTCATTATATATGTACCAATAAAAATAAAAATAAAATTTAAATAATAATAATAATAACAGCTCTGTGATCTTAATTTCTTAAATACGAAAATGCAAATCTCTCCAATTTATTTTAAAAATGATTTAAACATTAAAAATAATGTTAAATAAAAACATTTAAATCATAAAAAATAATGTTAAATAATTATTTAAAATATGTGTGATGTTAAAATTTAAATTAAAAGTATTTGTAAAAATTATAAAAAATAAATATAATATTAAACTTTAAATATTCTAGTGTCTAAGATAAAAAAAAAATTCAAAAACTAATAAATAATGTTATTTAAAAATGGATTTGACCTATTTAATAGGTTCAGATGAATATTCATACTCAACCCTTATATAACCCATAAATTAATGGATTAAGTGGACTATACCCATTTATTACCCATTTAATATTTAAATTACTCATTTATCACTCATATGCTAAATTAAATGGGTGAATATGAGTATGTAAATGAGTATGGGGGAAATTGTCACCTCTATTTTCAATACATTTTCTGATTTAATAACTTTACTAACTTGAGCACCGGAATGTAACCACCTTGAGCACTGGAATGTAACCACCGGACACACCCATAGTTCGAGTTCCGGCGTTCTTACTTTTTTTTTTATTTTTTTGCTCAATGCTTAAGATATTAATTCTGCCATATCTTCAAGGTCTATAAGCATCAGCTTAATCACCATGGTCCGTTGAACAGAATTTAATTCACAGGTTATCACTTAGTATCTTCATCATAGGTGGTGCAGTTTCAAATTATTGTTATAAAGTAATATCTGCTCTTTTCTTTGCCACATTAATTGTTTTGCACTGTGGTTGCTAGGGTTTTGTGCATCTTATGCAAAACTATACCCAACAATGAAGCTTTATGAATATGGGTTTCGTGTGTTCTTGTTGACATATTGTCTGGGAATAGAACCAGGAAATTTGTCCATACATATGATTTTTGCTTATTGCACTGGGCGCAGTTATATTTATTTATTTAAAGTTTTTAATTTTAATTTTTTTATTATTTAAAAATATATTTTTTAAAAATTTTAATATTTTTCTTTTTAAATATGAAGTGGATACTTTACCAATTTTATTAACTTTGTTAATGTTAATTTGAGGAACCCAAAATAAACTTTAAGAGAGTGATTGAACCAAAATTTTTTACAAGAATTATATTGAATATTTGGGCATAATTCAGGTTCCAAATTAGATCTTTTCCCTCTCGATACTTATGGTGCTCTTTATAGAGTTGGTGAATCGAGCATTCTTGTCATGCAAAATATCTCTACAGGGTGTTCTTAAAGGACATATTTTTATATTATCCAACTCATCCATTTTAAGATGACTTGAAGTTCATTTGAATATGTATGAAACTTAAAATAAGCTGAAACTAATAAATGATTTGCAAAATTGAGAATCAAGTTGAGAGTTTGAACTTTAATTTGAAACAATACAAATTTAATTCAATTTAAATTAATAGAAAATATAAAAATTTGTGAATAAAAATCAGTACTATGAATTGACAACACCCAAAATGTTTAGTGAACACCTGAGGTAAGGCGAACACTGTGGGAAGGTGTTGAATACCGAAAACATGTCGAATACCATGAGGTAAACTCCAATAGGAATTCCGTGTTTTAGTCATCTAAACTAGTCTTGAGGATAAAGGCAAGGTTACAAAATATAGTTCACGTAATCACTCATTAGTTTGGTATATGAGATAAACCTATACATGTGATGTAGATAATAATTTTCCTTAAATCTACATACTAGTTACACTGAATATATAGTGATAATGTTACTCCTACTCAGCTCTAACACTGTTAACCACCTCTAAGGTTAACAAAAAGGAGATATGGGAAAGTGAGCATAAAATTGTAACCATAATCCTTAACCTTGGATGACAAATAAGACATGACCTTTGAAAGCCAAAAATGTAAAGCACTATTTACATATTGTAAGTTGACTTGAGGAAGAATGTGAAAGAATTGGCCACAGTTCATAGTCCATAGAAAGCATTCAGCAGCTATGCATTTGACAGATTGTAGGTCACAGATTCTGCTTGAAAATTTCTCAGTTACACTTCTTTCAATTCTCTGACAAATCATCAAAACACATAAAAATAGTTAATGTGGTTTCAGGGTTGAAAACACCAATCATGCCTACCCCCAACCAAAAAAAAAAAAAAAAAAAAAAAAATGGAGAAAAAGACAGTTGAGGAGTCTCAAATTATTCAATATTTCATTACTAGTTTTTGCCTATTATAGAATACTATTCTTCTGGTCCCTGACCTTCTCTTAAACCTTAGCTTCAAGCTATGGCTCCTTAGAGATGTTTGATTACCTTAGTTTGAGCACTAAGATGCAATACAACCTTCAAAATATGCTATGATGTTTTCCAATGAATGTTCCTATTTTATTTTCATGCTATCCTATATGCATTCATATTTTAGCAAAGTTGCGCTGTGCCTACAATTATAAATAGAACAGGTCATCTGGAAAAATGAATAAATGGTTCAAAACAACTCAATAAGGAGCCTGTATACTCAACGAGTTGTTTAATTACCTTTTCAACCGAACTTGGGAAAAAGCTTATTCTAGGAAGACTTGAATCCTGTCACCTATGGTATCATTAAAATCCAACAGCAACTTGCCTCCTACTTCCCCAGATGCATCATCCAAGAGTTCTTTGATGTTCACACCCCCTAAAGCTGTGTATCAAAAACAACTAAAGTTATACTTGTTCCACATCTTTCAAGCATTAATATAAAAGAAGAAATTTGAATAATTTTGTTGGATGTTGATAACACCTGGAACAATGTTTGTGATTCCTTCCAAAAATCCAGCCTTCCAACATACACAAAAGAAAAAGAAATATTATGAGAATATTAGTTTGTTTTACAGAACAGATTCCAATACATCATAATTGGTGATGCAGAGATTATATCAGTACATGTGAACCATTAATTATGATATCTATGATGGAAATACTATTTTAAAATGAGAAACTAAACTAAAGGTAAAAATGTGGCCACAAAATGAGATGTCTTGCACAATCCAAGGAAAAAAATAGAGCGGCAGAGGGCATGTTTCAATAATCAAACAGTCAGGCTCAATTTCTCTCACTGACAGAAATGAGTTGGAGGAGGACACTCCACCATCCTCCTGTTTCACATAGTGCTGAATGCACTTGAATTAAATAGAATTGAGAATGTGCCTGCTGATTTGATATTGCATGTCATGAGCCTACAAAAATGAATGTATGACATATGTGTTGCTAGGCACTATATATTTTGAAGTATCAATAAAGGATATCATTTAATGTTATAAGCAAATCCCAACTTGCACCTAGTTCCTACGATCCAGAACAAATAAATGGAGACAGCAGCATGCATCTATAGATAGTTAGCCATGGACTCATACAGAAACACATACATGCAATTGATTTATACATGAGAAATATATTGGGAATCGTGAAACACATGCTGTTAGAAACAACAAAAAAATTTCAATAAATTAGGATACACTCTGTCATAAAGAAGACATTGGCCTTAATTTCTTGAGAGTTTAAGCAAAGAATAAATCAAATTTCAACCAAAATTGCAGGGCATATGAAGAAAAAAAAAAATAAAAGAAAATGAGTCTAGACATGGTATAATATTGCAAAACAATAAATGTCAAGTCAGTTGATTAATCAAATGGTGGGTGCTTGTATTGTGCATTGCATTTCTTCATTAAAAAAAAAATAATATTAAAAAAAGGTTTATTTTCTAAAGTTAGTCAGTCAAATTTTACCACTCGGCTCTTAATCATTTCGAGAAGCACAGATGTCCAAGGCTGAAAACAATAAGATGTCCTTTCGGGTGGGGAAAATACAAATGTAGATGCCAGGTAATTCAGACAGTGAGAGCAATATTGAAAAGAAATCCAATAAGATACTAGATGCACATTTTACATTGTAGTAGCACCAGAAAGGGAAGATGACTCACAGGAATTCTAACATCAAGTTTTTCAAATCCGTCTCTTCCAGTTATTTTGATTCTCAATGTCCGAGACCATATTCCAGAAAAAGGATCTCTTGAACCATCTGCACCATAGTTATTGTATACATCAGGAGTTATCACTTCAACAACAGGTTCTTGAGGACTTTGACTTCTCTGCTCTGTATCATCTGGAGTCCTCCGTTGTATATCATACACATTAGTGCTGGTTGATGAATAACCTATATTTATAAAAATTAGCAACAACGTTTGGCAATCTAACTCATCTTAAACTTGTAGAGCAGCAGGTTGATACAGAGGAAATTAGCAAGCCCATATTAAAACTAGTTTTAGGAAAAACAAAGAAGATTCATAGAATGCTAATGATTTGACATGACTTCCCTAGAATGCTAATGTAGTTATCACCTGGGAATAGTCCAAGCAATAGAAAAAAACCTGAAAGCTAAATTGTTTCTTAAAGAGCTCATAAAGCTAAGTTAAACAACCAGTTTCAGTAGATATTCTAGGTATCCATTTACAGGGTAGAATATGGACCTATTCAACTAACAACTTGTATTCTTGGGTTGGATTTTGAAATTTACTGAAAAATTCAGTTCTAACCCAGAATCTGCATTAACATTGGGTTGTCTAGCAAACCAATTTTTTCAGCCCATATGTGTCTGTTTTTTTATGGCCTACACATGAGAGTTAGTGCTTGAGTACATTGTCCCACAATAATAAGATAAGGGTTTTGGATGGAAATTCTATCTATGCATATAGACTTGTATATACGATATTTTTTAAGATTTCAGGTTGGAGGCTTTACCAAATCAAACTTTAAGTCAATTGAAATCACAAAGAAACAAAATATACTTTAAGAGAAGAGATTAATAAAATGACATAAAAAAATGAAAAAAAAAGGTAAGGGTCTTGCATGGATTTTCTATGCATATGGACCTGTCTACACAATATTTTAAGCTTTTAGGTTGGAGGCTTTACAAATCCAACTTTCACTCAATTGTGTTCACAAGTAATCAAGAATGAGAATAGATTAATAAAATGACAAAATCATAAAATTAAAAAAATCCAGTTCTTGAAGCTTTGATAATTAGTAGCCAAGCAAATCAAAAGATCTTGGCAAAATGCCTAGTATGTAGTTTTTTGGTTACTTGTGAACATTGTAAGCTATATTGTTTGTTAAAGAGCTCATAAGGCTAATTTAAACAAACAGTATCAGCAGATCATCTTGCAATCAATTTACAGAGTAGAATATGGACCTCTTCAGCTAAAAACTTAAATTCTTGATTTTATAATTTGCTAAAAAATTCAATTCTATCTGTATCCAGACTTTACATATAACATTCGGTTGTCTGGCGAACCCATTTTTGGACTACCCTGAGGGTCTATATGTGTCTGTTTTTTTTGGCCTGCACATGAGAGTAAGTGATGGAGTGCATTGTGCCACAGTAATAAAATAAGGATCTTGGATGAATTTTCTACAAATATGGACCTGTCTACATGATATTTTAAGCTAGGTTGGAGGCTAACAAATCCAACTTCCACTCAACTGTGTTCACAAGTAACCAACAAACTTTAAGAGGAGATTATTAAAATGATTAAAAAAAACAGTTCTCGATGTTTGATGATTAACTACCTAGCAAACCAAAATATCTAGGAAAATTTCCTAGTGTATAGACAAAAAGGGATTGCTTTAGATGTAAGAGGTCCAACTCTCACCCACCTCCTGGTCGAAGAATCTGGCTGGTGTTGGTAGCAGACCGCTAGTGATGGAGTACATTGTGCCACAGTAATAAAATAAGGGTCTTGGATGGATTTTCTACAAATATGGACCTGTCTACACGATATTTTAAGCTAGGTTGGAGGCTAACAAATCCAACTTCCACTCAACTGTGTTCACAAGTAACCAACAAACTTTAAGAGGAGATTATTAAAATGATTAAAAAAAACAGTTATCGATGTTTGATGATTTACTACCTAGCAAACCAAAATATCTTGGAAAAATTCCTAGTGCATAGACAAAAAGGGATTGCTTTAGATGTAAGAGGTCCAACTCTCACCCACCTCCTGGTCGAAGAATCTGGCTGGTGTTGGTAGCATACCGCTTCTCTTCTTCATAGTAAGTGTTGAAACCTAAGATTTCCTTAATTTCTTCAAAAGAAGGCATGCTCCCGGGAGGAGGAATCCGACCTCCTTTAATGGCAGTTAGTGAATCCTGCAAATTTTTGACAAGTTTAGGATCTTTGGGTTTAGTGATAGGTTTTTATATTTTTGTCATGCCTCACCAAAAAACCTATCCCCTAAGAAATGAATACTTTTGCACTCAATTACAGCAACAACTCAAAGTAATACTCAATCAAACAGTTATTATAAAGTTCATCCTGAATTGCAGTTTGTAAATTAAGGTTCACAGCAGAATAATGCATACAAACCAATAAAGAAACTATGCAAAACACAATAATCAAGTATTAGAGAAAATTTTCAATATTTATTTTCCCTTACTCTTTGTGGAATGAAAAGAATAACACAGCCATGCACCTTGACTAGTTTATGCAATTAAGGACGATGCATTATGATCAGAAATCAGAAATAAGAAAAAGATTAATAATCAGGGTAGTTTTTAAAAAGATTTTCATTTTAATTTATTGAAATAAGGCGTTGCAATAGTTATTCATCAAATTTAGAATGTTAATTGAAGTTTTCCTCCACAATATTTTTGCATCATTCAAAGGTAAAGGAATATGACCTGCATAGCTCGTATAGATACCCCGATCAAGGAAAGAGGGTAAGCCACAAGTTTATATCCAACTTCCTCAAGTTCCAAAGGATTGAGTATAGGTGTCTTTCCCCCTCCTTCAAGCATATTGGCCTGCATAGGAATATAAAAGTTTTAACATCTACTGACTAGTCCACATAATAATGGCAACAGCCATAACTCCTTTCACAAATGCCGATACAAAACTTCATTATGCTAAGTAACTGAATTGTTTTTCATTTTTTTTTTGTATTTGTTTTATAATTTATAAGGGTACTTAATGAAGTACTAAATCATGTTTAATGCCATTATTACTAGTGGAAAAAACTATTAAAGTAAAAAATTCATGCATGAGGCTCCCTTACACCATCGGCAAACAAGTTATTAGGAGGATTGATTCGAGCAGCTCATCCGTCATTTCATCATATGATGTTGCTGTATTTTAAAAGAAGGGCATAGAAGGAAATGGGCGAGCAAAAATCTAAGCAATAGATTATTTAAAGAGCAGAATATCTCCAGTCATTGTTATAGTAATGATGGTGATGGTTTGCTGCTGGGTTAAATCCAATTTAAAGGAAAGGTCTCTAACTCTGGTAAACTTCATATTCAGCAAAATTATTATTGCATTCATTCACGAGATGTCATATTGTCTAGCAGAACCTAATTCATCTCATCATTAAATAACATGTCCTTTTCTAGACATAGCTGAGTGCTAGAGTGCTGTTTTTGGAATCAACTGAAGCAGTGATGTCTTGATGCACCTCATCCTGTCTAACTAAAAGGAAACTAAATGTTGATTTCTAAAGCATGCATCATTTCACATAATTTTCAAAAGGAATCAAACTGACGTACAATCATACGCAATTCACAGATTAAAAAACAAGGTAATCTTGCCAAAGTAGCCTTAGATGATAAGATTTTTAGTCCCTGAATAGCCTTGAGAATCTGATAAAATAAATTGCCATTGCCAGCAAAATCCAGCTATGATAGGTTGATGAAAATCAATGTTAGAAATGAATACTTGGACTGCATATGCAGTATGAGGGAAACACAAGTGAAAGAACACACAGAGACGTGAAAAATTTTATGAGCAACATTGATAAAACACTTTATCTAGCACTATTAATTGTTAAGTCATGCAAAAAGATATGAGACCAACAAGGAAAACACTACTGAACCCAACCTAGGAAAAAAGTGAAAAAAGCAGAAATTTTATTTACCTGTTTCAGATTATACTAAGAGGTATGACATAACTATGTACATACATGAAAACTGCATCTGGAAATTGATCATTTTTCTTTAGGTGCAATGTGATAATTTCAGACACATAAAAGAACAAGTTTAATTACTTGATATAGTCTTTATATAAGTCTTATTTGGTATTGTATTGAGGAAAAGAAATAGTACCATTTTCGGAACTAGGGGAGAGATTTCACAGAAGGATCTCATCTCTTCTCTTGAAGCTAGTGCATCGATAAAAAGAACATCTGCTCCAGCATCAGCAAAAGCTCTTGACCTCCAAAGTGATTCCTCCAAGGACACTGCTTGTCGAGAATCAGTTCTTGCAACAATAACAATGTCAGAGCCAGTTTCTTTTCGAGCATCAACAGCAGCTTTTATCCGCATGACTGCTTCTTCTCTAGATACCACTTTCCTACCACGTGTATGGCCACAAGCTTTCGGAGACACCTTACACAGTCAGATTTGTAAGCAAAAGAAATCTAGACAGCAGTACTTTTCAGCTTAATAAATGACTAAAATAATCCTTATTGAAGGAAGTATCCTAAAAAAAAAAGATTGTTCCAAGTACAATTATAAACCCAAAACATGATTCACGCAAAGCGAGGTCAGGCCTAATGAGTGGGGATAATTTAGTTTATTCCAGGACATTATATAGAAGCACTTGAAGACACCAAATAGTGTTATTCAATTCTTCAAATTTCATCACGAGGATGACAAAGCAATGATAAGTTGGTCCATATTAATTACAATCCTAGTATCATACATAATACATAGAAATTGATAATTGTTCTTGTATGGTGAGAATAAATCAAGTTTTACCCCCTGTTTCTTCACTAACCTGAAATAAAATAAGAGCCAAGTGACAATTTCATCCTCTCTGCTCAACACATCTCAAACTGACCATAAGTCTTAGTTTTTCCAATTTTTATTAATACTACCTTTTTTAAAGGAAAATGAAAATCTTTGATTAAAACTAGCTTTAATCAATACAAACCATATAAACTAGGACAATAGTCGGAAAAAATAGAGAAGTACAGAATTGCACTTATTTATTTACTTGTAAAGTTATAATTTTTCACATCAATTAATTAATATCAGTAAATACACAACCATTTTTCAGTTTTTCATTGCAAGTGTTAAGACATTGTCTATATCAAAGCTAATTCCACCAGATTTGTCCATGAGCTTTGAGAAAGAGCGAGAATGTCAAAAAGAAAACCAAGAAAAAAACTGAGCAAAAGATCAAGATTGTGTGCATGTAAAATTTAAATAATACAAACCTGATCTTCAAGAATGATTCCCGCAAAGCCAGCTTTTATATATCCCTTGACAGTTCTTTTGACATTCATGGCATTTCCATAACCATTATCACCATCCCCAATGACAGGAATTGACACAGCTTGAGTGATTAGTTGCCCCTGATCCACCATTTCCCCATAGGAAATAAAGCCAGTATCAGGCAACCCCAATCTGGCAGCCGATATTGAAAATCCTAATAGAAGGTCAAGATGTCATAAATAACCATATCTCTCTTTGAAACTATTACAAAAGAAAACAAATTGACCAAATGCATACCTATATACATTAACTCTAACATAAATGCATTCAGATGATCAAATTAAAGTAATTCATAATGCAAAAAAGAATTTAAAAAAAGAAGCAGTTTACAGTGCCCAAAATGAAAAAATTAAAGAAAAAGAAACATCAGGCCAAGAATTGGGAACCAGAAATAATCATCATTGTCACAAATTCCAATTATTCAAGCAGATTAGAGCTATTATTTCATGGTATACACTAGTAGTATGTCATCAAGAAGCAATAATCTAACTACTCAAATGAACAAAACTTAAATACAACAATTACATCTAAAAGTCAGATCATTTTCTAGGTATATGTGACCCCAATCTCACAACAAACCAAAACTGCTAGCATCCATAACCAAGAACTACTTAACACAATTGTCAGTAGCAAAATCAATTGAACAAGAACCCTCGCAGTCGCACTCTACCATATTCCAATAAAAGCCAAACACAAAACCAAACAGAAAAATAAGCACATACCACTAGTGAAGCAATAACTGAATCCAGCCTTCTCCACGAGCTTAGCACTAAGAGCATCGAAACAAGCCGGGCCCTGGTGGATACCGGGCAAGTCAAGAAGCAATCGGAGCGCCTTTGCCGGAGAAGTTCTCTCGGCAGAGCAAGTTACGGTGCTTTGAACAACCCTTCTGGAAAAGAGAGTGGCGTTTGATTTTGGAAATGTTAGATTATTAGGGATGAAAAGTGACCGTTGAGAATTGAAATTTGAAGCAGGGAGTGAAAGATTGGAGTTTGATTTTTGAAAATTTATATTGTTAGGGATGAAAAGTGACCGTTGGGATTTGAAATTTGAATAAGCAAGAGAGAGTGGGTGTGGGGGATCTCCGCAAGTAGCAATAGCTTGAGGCTTCATTGCCATAGAATCTGGGTGTGTCTCTCCTCTTCTGTAGCTGGAAAATTTATCAAAACTTGGCAACTCACTTCAGCCTCTCACCTATTTATATACCACACCTCATTAGTCATTTTGGGAAATTTTCATTTATTTAGCTTTATAATTATTAATTGGCTTAATATACAAATTCACCTTAAATTTTATAAATCTTTATAATTATACTCTATTTTTTTTTATCAATTTTATTTCAATTTAAAAATTTAGTTATATTTCTAGCATAAGTTATAATTGTAAAAAAAATTATTAATTAATAATTAAATTTATTATATCATATTATTAATTAAATTTTTAAATATTAATTAAACTTTTTAATTTTATAAATTAAATTAATTAAATCATTAATTTAAATAATTCTCTTAAAATTAAGTTTGTAATAAATTATCTTATAAAAAATTAAATTCATATAAAGTCACATAATTAATTTTTTTTTTCTACGTCATTATATTTATATTAGTTATAATTAAAAATTTATTATACACCAAAACATAATAAAATGATAATTACATATATGGTCGGAATAATAAATTAGATTAATTCTCTTTTTTCGTACTAAAAAAACTAATTTATATAATGTATTTTTGTTATTTTTCAATTGACTAATATATATTTTCTTTATATTAATATTTAAAATTATTAAAAAGTAATATTTAAATTTAAAAAAATAATAATATTTTATTTATGTCAAATATTTTTAAAAAATACAAGGTAGATAAAAGAAATATAATAAAAATTCGTGAAAAATGTGAGCTATGTTAGCAAAAAAATTCATAAATTTAAAATAAATTAGTTTAATTAAATTTTTTGATAAATATATAAGATCAATCATGAATATTATCAATTAATATAAAATTTAAAAATGTTAAAATTTTAAATTTTAAATATTAAATAATATTATAAAAATTTATTTTAATTTCTTTCTGCTTACTTACAAAAAAATATTTTGTATGAAATTAAATTTAAGAGACATTTTATTTTTTTTTTCCTAATAAATAGAGGTAAATTTATTAATTAAGTTAAATTTTAAAAATTAAAAAAACAATAATATGAAAAAAAAAAAAAAAAGAATAAAGAATAAAAAAACGAATGTAAACTGATTGATGAAGCGTGTGCTTGGTTTGACAAGTCGATCACAATTCAGAAAAATCTCACAGTAGGCGGTGCTTCTCCGACAGAACGACGAAGGAGAAGAGAACCTTGCTCATGGCTGCTTCTTCTTCTTCTTATAGGTTTCCTTTTTCAAACTCATAGACGGCTTTGGTAAATATATATAACTATTCTCTATTCAAAGAATTCTTTTTTTTCTAAGTATATATATCTCTCTCTATTTCCACTTTTCAAGAATTCCATATCTCTGCTTCCATATCCAATTCTACTCCATCTCTTGTTTCCGTAGAGGTACAATAGGATTTGGAATTACATATATATATATATATATATATATATATAGAGAGAGAGAGAGAGAGAGAGAGAGAGAGAGAGAGAGAGTCTTGAGTTTAGAATATTATTGTGTAAAAGGGGTTGAAGATTTTTCTGATAAGGAAAAGGAAGGATGGTGAAGAGCTCAGTTGATAAATTTGAATTGAATAAGTTGATTGCTTCTGGTGTTTTGAGTAGGAGAGACTATCCAATTCCAATGTTTGATGATCATCATCATGATTTTGAGGAAGATGAAGAAGAGGAGTTTGATATAGAGTTGAATGAGGATGAACCTTTCTTTTTGAGAGGCAAAACCAGTCGTAGTACTGGTATTGATTTGTCCCCTTTGAAGATTTTTAAGAACCCACATGGGTCAATGAGTCGTGCAGCTGTACTTCAGTCTGCACTAACCAAAGAGCGGAGTCAAATTTGTGATGAGCAGCAAAAAAGGATGCTTGATTGGATGCCTAAGGATCTTAATCGTTCTTGGGAAGACCCAATGGCAGAGAATGGAGAAAGGTTTCTTGCACAGGAATTTAGGGGTGTTGGTTTATCTGCTTATAACATTCCAG